>JBAMBQ010003429.1:0-34008 GCA_037044495.1 Stegana nigrithorax
TACGAGTATTGAATGTTCGGTGATGGTCGTTGGCTGTTGGGTATTGGGTGTTATGACAAATACTCGTGCATGTGCAATTCTTTGCTTATAGGCCAGGCTTACCATCATAAATAAATATTGGCTTTGCGTATACGCAGCTCATGCACAATTGAAAACGATCTCAATCGAAATTCCTCAAGCGACTTTCGTGCCAGCAGCCAACATTTAATGTCAGCGTCTACGTCAACGTCAGCGTCAACGTCAGCGTCAACGTTGGCGTCGGCATCTGTGTCTGCGTCTGTGTCTGTGTCTGTTGCGGCGTCGACGACTGCAATGCCATGCTGCCTGCAGCAATGCTACGTAGCAGGAAGCGGCTAACGCACAAACGGAAGTCATCGGTTCACTCGCATACGCGCAGCTGCTCACTTACAGATGCACATATAAAATATGTCGCTTTAATGCTGCAGACGTTGCCCTGCACAAGCTGTGACTGTTCCTGATACTGATGCTGAGGCTGATGCTGCTACTGATGCTGCTACCGATGCTGGTGCTGATGCTAAAGCCGGCATCGTTTTTGTTGTTCTGCACTTGCGCCGCATTTTATGCAATGCATTTTTATATTATTCCCTTTTTTCGGCTCTTTCTTTTTCAAGTGAATGCATTCGCGTGATTTCCTGCTGTGCGTCGGCACTGGCGCCAAATCGTTGAACATTTTGGCTCGCTTGCCAACAATGTATAAGCGGCCGTTGCCGCCGCGTATGTGTGTGTGTGTGTGTGTGTATGTGTGTGTGTATATATATGCCGCGCCTTCACCATGGGTTTTCGTTGTGAAACTTTATTTTCAGCATAAAACATGAATTATGTGAATCCTTGAGAACAAATACGAGTAAGTAAAAACAACACGTAAAAAGACACGAGCTACATAGAACAACAACATTAACGTAAACGAAAACTTTGTGCACTTAGCAAATTTTCAGGATTCTTTTTTGTAACCACTTGTGCTTTACTTTTTTTACATTTTTTTGTTTGTTTTTTTTTTTTTTTGGTTCTCAATGCTACTTTCGTTATTCTTGTTTTCCCTGCAACATTTTTTTTTTTTTTTTATTTGACTTTTTTTTCGTTTCTGTTACCAGCTTGTTGTTATTCGTTTTTCGTTTTTCTTTTCACTTAAAAAATACTTTTGGGTGTCATTTTTATGGCAGATTGCACAGCAAAACAAAAACAAATGCACAGCTAACTAAATGTGTTTTTTCCCATTGAAATTTATAGCGTTTAATGCATGCAACAACAACAATAAGTCTTAAAACCAACAACGAGTTTGAACCGAAAAAATATTTTATCAAGATTTTTCTTTTTAAATACGAGTATTTACTTAAATGTAATCAAATCTTGTATATTTTAACTTTTCACTAAAGTGAAACAATACACAAATTACTTATACATACTCATACATATGTACAATGTACATATTTTTGTAGCATACTTTTGTACTGGCCCACTTTAAATTTAAAATGATTGCATATGCAAATGCTGGAGCTAAGCCAATGCACACATGTATGCATATGCACATAAAAAATGCACACAGGCCGACGTGAAAGAGCAGGACAAGCATACATGGTATGCAGCGACCAATTGCAAGCAAAGCTCGCAGTTGTTTACTCGTAAGCAACGGTATGCACAAAGTTGCATGCTTAAGCAAAGGTGTCATGCTGTAAAAGCAAGCAACGTACGCAGCACACAAGTCGCAAAGTAGAAGTAACCTTAATTCAATAAGTTTTCCATGCGCTTCAAAATTAGAAGAGGAAAGTCACTTAATAAACAAAAGAAAAAATATAAAAAATAAGAATAATTGCATCGCCAGATTAAATTGCACAAAAAACATAATATGCAAACATAAACAACAAAAAATAAATACTAAGCATAAACACAGGTCAGCCAAGGATTTTTGAATAAAGCAACATTGTAATCAATAGAGAGAGACAGAATCTACGCTGCGTAGTAACTAACGTATTTCATATAATTTATACGCAATTTGCAATAAACAACTTATGCAAGACAGTCCTTGAATAAACTACGTCGAATAACTGCAACCTGTATATCCGCACGCTGTTGTACTCAGTATTATTTTACAATAATAATCAATTCTATTCTAGTTTTCTTTGTCTTGCTCTTCTCAACTTGTTCTTGCAAATTAACATTACTCTTGTTTATTCAAATGATGTCAGCCAATAGAAAACGAAGGCACATCCAACAACAAAAAATCAGTTTCCAAAGCCAAAATCCTTATCGCAGCTGTATATGGATTAATTTCCATTAAGAGTTAAAGCAAACACGAAATAATTTTTCAATTTTATTATTGAATTTATTTTACTGATCTCATTTTATGCATATTTATTTTTTATTTTTGGTTTTTTTTTTTTTTTTTGGCTTGCTGCCAACCACAACCCAAAAGTCAGCTCGCATTAACAGACCCCACCAATGCGCACCGCAAATCACATTTCAATTGAGACTTACTTAAATCCCAACCAAAATATTAATTTTTATTTTACCACAAAATTTAACAACCAAAAGCATTAATTTTATGCCACAAATGTGATAAAAATAAAAATAAAACAAAAAAATCGCATGCGAACAAAAAAAAAATACAGCATGGCAAACCAATTTAAAGAGTGCGAGCAGCACAATCGACGTGTCACAAGCGCATACAAACGACTGTTGACTGTAGACACTTCGGCGGATAGTGCGGACTGCGGAATCGGGTGGACAGGGCGTGCAGTCGAAACGAACTTTTCGTGGTCGTAAAAAAACACGCGTTCGAGCCTTAGCCGCTGTAAAATTGAATTGGCCACACTTGTGCGCTGCCAACGTATATGCTATGCGAGCGAGCGAGCGAGACGAAAGTTCAATGGCAGTTTTAAAATTTAATGATAAACCGCGTATCTGTTGGAATTGCATTAGTGTTTCACGAAAGCATCCACTGCACGAAAGCCTGTTAAGCAAAAAAGGTGAAATAAGCATTCTGGAGCTTTTATTTAACGTTAACAAAATTGTTTTTATAAGCGATACCCGTAAAAAAATGGAAAGTGCATACACAAGTGGCTATGAAGAAAAAACGAAGGCGGTTTCACATGACCGCTCGCCATTGTGAGTCACTCGCGTGTGTTTGGCTACGATCAGATTTATATTTACTTGCAGTGCTGCCACTTGACGCGGCGATCGTTACGTCTTCACAACGTTACGTAAACAAACTTTTAGATAAAGTCGAAAACAATCTTTATACGTTGCTTTAATGCGCAACAAAGCGCGTACTTTTGTTTAACTTTATGATAAGAAAAGTTTTATGATTTGGGTCGCAAGGTGACCCATGAAAATAAAATGTGCGCTTAAACACTTCAGCGCACATATGTATAACGCGCACAGACGTCATTTATAGCATAATGCTAGGCGCGTGCACAAATATTTAACCGAGCAAGGTGGGCTGCCACCCCTCTGACACTAGGCAGCGCAAGTTGGCATTTTCAATACGTGCCAGTTAGTATGGCGGCATATCAAGTTCATTAAATTCATGATTAGTACGCAGCACTGACAAAATAGATTTTGATTTTGATTTTGATTGCGCGTTTACAGCACGTAAACGATTCATTTTTGCGGCATTGAAAATTACCCAGCATACGATTTGGCCTAAACGTAATCTAACGAGCTCCAAGCTGAGCCAACGCAATCCAACTCAATGCCATGCGACTATACGATACGATGCGATACGATATGATACGACACGCTACGCCATGCCAGGCCACGTAACCCAACTCAAGCCCAATTCAGCCGAAACAGAACTGAACCGCACTCAACCCACTTAACTCGATTCGCAGGGAGCGTTTTAAGCACTCGTTTGGCACCACTCCATGCGCCTGGCACGTAATCGTAAATCCGCATATCAGATACTCTAATCTGAATTTAAAACAGAAATTGATGTAATGAAATCACGAAGGCAGAAAGATACGAAGAGTTAATGCAAAGCAACGCTTAAGCGCGGCCTGCTCCCAACTAGCTGCCTGCCAGCTGATGGCAGCTGCAGCAGCAAGTGAAAAGTAAAAGATGTAGCAAAAGGATAATAGAAGACAAAAACCAGGGCAATATGAAAGGCAAAAAAAAAGAAAACAGGAAGAAAGAAAACACGTTCCGCTCTGAATGTATGTACAAGCGCACAAGCATTGTTTGCTTCAAAGAATGTACAGGTAAAATACGTGTGCGAGTGCCAACAACAAAAATACAAAACGAAGTAACCAACAAATGAGCAAAAAAGGGCAACAAAAACAGAAAATATAAAAAAAAAACAGAAAAATAACTTAGAGTAGATGCGCAAGCAAATGAGTGCAAAAATGTTTGTATGAAGTGCCGCGCATGAAAAGCATCTCTACTGCGGTTACGGGGGCGGCTGCGGTTGTGTCAGCCATTCTTTCGTATCCTATCTACTATTTAATTGTGCGTTTTATACGCTTGCCTTTTGGAGATGGGGATTGGGTTTTTGCGCACTGAGCGCCTACTTTATGCGCCAGCTGGGTTGGCGGCACGCGTATACCGTGTTGTTAGTGAACTTGGACGTGGGGTCATAGAGACGCGGGAAGATAGCGCAAACGGCCATTCATTCGTCGTTGATTCATTCATCATGATGCTTTCGATGTTGTTGCCTGATAAGCCGCAGGCAAAAGGACATGCTGCCCTTTTAATTATTTCAAATGAATTAAAAAATAAAAACAAAATGCCTGAATACAACGCTACGAGAGCAGAAGCTGGAGCAGAAGCAGCAGCGGCAGCAGCGGCATAGGCAACAGCAATGGCCACTACAAAGATGAAACGAGCGTTGACTGCGCTTAAGAGAAATAAAAAATAATATAATAATAATAACGTTACAACAACAAAAGACGAAAAATAGCACCAACAACTTTGCTAATAAAATTTTTATTACGACGATTATGCGCCAAGGCAAAAGGCAACAAAACAAAACAAAAACAAATAAAAAAATAGCACCAGCACAAGCAAAATGGTAGTCAACGCCGTTGCCGTTGTCGTTGCCGCTATCGTCGGTAAATGACAGGCGTTAAAGAGAGACAGAGCGTGCACTGCGGCTTGTGCCGCTGCAAAACGCACGCTGCCATTATGCATGGCGTCGTGTGTTTGAGCGTGATGGCAGGTACGCGCAGCAATGCTGCTGCAATAATGCAAAAAGAGAAGATGAAGTTTAAGTCGAATTGAATGCGGCAACGAATATAATCAAGTATGGGGAATTATTTCTATGGCTTCCGGTGATTTTAACTTTATTCACTTTATACACACATTTTTTTCGGCTTTTGTAAGCCCCATTCTTTTTTGCTTTCTTTTTTTATTTTTTGTATGTATGTATGTATGTGTGCTATAAGTATTTTCTTTTTATGATTTGCTTTACTTGGCTTAATTTTATTATTTTCTGTTTTTTTCTTTTTTTTTCTTCCTTTTTTTTTTTTAAATAATGAGCACTGCAGCCGTCGCAGTCAATGTGTTGGGCTTCTGTTGCGCATGCAATCCATGTGTGTGAGCGCGATAGCGCTCGCGCGCTAACAATTTTTGGCAACATTTTTATGGCGCAGGATTGCCAAGTTATCGCACAAGTGCTTAATGTGAAAATATGAATCAATTTTTTTTTGTTGTTGTCTGTGCGTATTTTTACACACAGTTATTCAGAACTCAATAACAAAGTATGCTCATAAATTGTGCGCTTGTTTAATTAGTTTCTTATTTAATGAAGTTGCTCGCGCGATTTTATCTCGCAGGCGTCAGCGTAATAAATGAGGTTATATGGGATTTTTGACATTTTTCCAACACTACAAGGCGTACATTGTGTTCTAATTAAAGAAAATGGCGAGCCGTAGGTAGCCTTGATGATATGGCTAAATATTCAACTTGAGTGCCTGGACCTTGATAAAATGTGCCGCCTCGCGGGCCAAAAGTGAAAAATGCGTAGACTAACAAATTTTCCTTCTTTTTGTATTTTGTCTTTTTTTTATTATTTACTCGTTTTTTTTTTTTTTTTTTTGGCAACTGCTATACGCCTTTTAAGCGCTTTGTGCGTGTTTGAATATTCAAAAAAATATAAAACAGTTGTGCCTAGGCGGCAATGTTGCCTTCGCATAGTATTCATGCCCACATGAACATGAGTAATTGCTAAGCGGCTACCCAAGCTACTGTTATACGATGTTAAGGGAATACATCTACAATATGCGCTTACAAGTATTTTGTATTAACGCATAAAATTTTAATTTTAAGCAACGCCATTTTTAAGCCATAAGCCATTTTTTTTTTCTTTTTCCTTTATCTACAAAACTCACAAAAGGCCACATCAAAGCCTGCTGCGCTTAGTAGACATTTGAGACAAACCACTTTTGCTGTGTAGCCGCATGCATAAGCGAAACGCACGTTAAGCAGAATGGCAGCCTGCCGGCATACAGCTTTACGCCCACAAAGTATATAAAACGAGGCGCGACAGCGGCATGGCTAGCAAGAGATCATGCAGCACAAAGACAACCAATTCAAAATGAAAAATTGCATTGTAAAATATAAATGAAATAAGGCAAATAGAATAAAGCAAAATTCAAAATTGTGCCCAAAGCGACACGCGCACAGCATTTTTATTTGCTTTATGTAAGTATACGTTTGATTCGCTGTTTTTTGCCTGTTTTTTTTTTTTACTTTTTGATTAACTTGTATTTATTTATTTATTTCTTGTGTATTTATTGTATTCAATTATTTAAGTTTGTAGTTGATTTTTTCTTCACAAATTATTTTGACTCTGCGTATACTTCACACACACAACACAAACGATTACGTATACCGCCGCCAGCTTACGTGCATTTGACACGCCACACGTGTCGTATTTGTAGCTGCTATCTCGCTTGTACACACGTTTTTATGCTAGTTAGACAACAGCATGTGCGTAGTGAATGCGACAGGTTGGCATGTAGCAAAATGAAATGAGCTGAGTTGAGTTGAGTTCAGTTGAGCTGAGTTGAGTTGAGTTGAGTTCCGTTGACACTACATGGGTGGCAAGACAAACAGCATGCGAATAAATAATCATAAATCGCATTTCAAATGAAATCACATAAAAGTACAATATTTATTTATTATTGCATTTACTCTACGTATGCTAGACAGATGTACAGATATTGTTGCTTTTTGTCTCTGCTGTTGTTCGTGTTGTTGTTGGCGTTGTTTTCATTCTCCATGCAAAAATTGTCAATTTGATTAGCAGCACAAAGCGATGGCGAAAATGCTAAAAGATTTCAAATGTACGCAGCACAGCGGTATCTTATATTTTGCTTTCCTCTGCTGTGTGCTGTGCTGTGCTGTGCTGTGCTGTGTTACAATATGCTGTGGTATGAAATGGGGTAAAGTGGTAAGGTGTGCCATGTTGTATTATAGTATGGTGTACAGCGTGTGTTGGATTGTCTGCAACACAGCGTAGATGTACTCGTACATAGCTGCTGTTGTTGTTGCCGGTGTACGCGTGTGTTTCATGTTTTTTTATTGTTGTGCTGCGCTGTCGCTTGTTAATGTTGATGATAATGTTGTTGATGATTATGTTGCGATTGCTACTGCTACTGGTGCTACTTCTGTTGCTGCTATTGCTGATAATAATCATGATGAAGACAGCTACGCGTCTGTTGCTGCTATTGCTACTGTTTTTTCTGCTTCTATTGTTGTTGTTGTTGTTCTTGTTGCTGCTGCTGCTGCTGCTGCTACTGCTGTTCCTGATGTTGTTATTATTGTCATTTTCGTTGTTGTAAAGCTAATTAACAGCGCTTTAAGGTGCCATAAATAAATAATAACAGCAACGAGCATACAAAGTCATAAAAGCCAAACCGAGTCAAGCAAAGCCAAACAGAGTTAAACTTGCGACAAAGTCACACACAACATCCGACAGACTGACTGACTCGTTGACTGACTGACTGGCTGCCTGAGTCATTGTGAGAGTGTGTGAGTGCGAACGCGTGAGTGAGTGTCGAGACTGTAAGTGCGAATGCCTGAGTAAAAGACAGAAACGACACGCAGCAATGGCAGCAATAACAACTTTGAGTATTGGCAGTAGCAGCAAAAGAAAAACTGGCTGGCAGTGGCAGGAAACGAAGCGTGTTGAACTTTTGGTCTCTGCCCGCCGTTTGTTGACAACATTTCACGTTTCGATGGTTTTTAGGACAACTCCGTTGAGACAGCCAAATATGTTGGCGTGCGTGAGTGCGTGCGTGAGAACGTGCAGCGTGCGCGCATTGTGCGTTGCGCGTAAGTGTGCTTTTACATTACATGCTGTCTGCACACAAGCCGCCCACTTGCCTCTTTTCCCCTTTGCCCATTTTGGCCATAAATGCGTTTGCGCGCTTTGCGACTGTGCGCGCGCGTTCACCTATTACTTGTTTATGGTGAGTGCGTGTCAGCGAATAACTATGTGCGATGCTTCTATGTGTGTGCATATGTGTATATGTGAATGCATGAGTGTGTGTGTGTGTGTGTGTGTGTGGGTGTGAGTGTGGTGCAGTACAAATGCTTTTGTGACATTAGCAAATATCTTTGTGTATAAATGACTTGGTTTTGGCAAGGCTACGTATGCTGCGCCTACGTATGCTTATGCGTATACGTGTGCGTCAATAAATGCGTATGTGTCTACATTTGCTTTTCAATTACATGCACAAACACACATACACACACACAAACACACATACGCATGCAATGCTCCTTTGCCACTTTGAATATGAAAATAAGCACGTACAATGCGCCTTCGCATACGAAATATACGTAGCTTATCGCAGCGTATACGAGTATACGCGCCCGCACACAGTATTGGTCAGAATAATAGGCACACCATGCATTACGGCAACATGAAGATTTATTGCTTTATTACATTAATAACGTAGCACAAACGCTGCCGCTGTATGTGTCCGTATATGAGAATGTTGTGGGTGTGTACGTTTGACTACTGCCTGTGTGTGGGTTTGTGCCCGTGTCTGCCCGCAGCATTTTAGCACGGCGTGTACAAAACAAAAAAAAAAAAAAAAATCAGGAAAAAATCCGCAGCAGTGTGTGTCGTTGCGGCTTATATACAAAAAAAATGCTTATTTTAACATATGAAAAGCACAATTTTTGACACTTGTGCGTAAAAAAATCACAACGGAAAAATCTGCTTTCGCTATTTTGTTTCCTTTTTTTCCGGTTAGCTTAATAATAAAATTATTAATTTTGACAGCAGCGTGAAATTATGCTAAGCTTTTTGTTTGCATTGTGCATACATGTCTGTCATCGGCGCATGGGAAGAGGATACTCAAATTTTAAAGCATACTTTTTGGCGGCAACGTGGCTTTATAAGCTTTTTAAAGCCAAACATTTTTGATTTGTGTACTCATGTCAAATGTTTGCAACCCAAAATTTGCCATTAATGAGGCCTAACCACGTTTGGCTTATTTTATTACAATTCAGAAGACAACTGACAGACAGCATATACAAACTGTATACATACCCACATTTTGCTGATAAATTAAGCATACAAAATAATGATTTTCAACTCTAAAAATAGCATTGATATAAAACCAATTCTAGTCAATGAAGTTCTTAGAAGCAGAAATCTATATACCCTATAAGTAGACACATACATTGCGATAAACAAACGAGCCTCATTACGGCTACCAAGCTCAAGTATTTCTAAGCAAAAATAATCCCCAGGGCTGATAGGCCATCATATTATATAAAATACATATGGCGGTAATAATATGAGAATTTTGATGCTGCTAGGTACCAGCAAAACTTTAATAAGACCGAGCCAATAGTCTGCTGGTATATTGCAGCAACACCAGTCAGCTTTGAAGACTTGGCTTACGCTGATGACATACAGATGTCTGCTGTCTCACAGACGCAGCGACATGCCAGCTTAGACCAGTATACGATAACAGCTTGCCAAAAGACTCGGACGTGACAACAATGCAAAAAATAAAAGAAAAAGAAACATGAATAAATAAATGAAAATAAAATACACCAGCGCGATGAGGTTCAACCTCAAACTAAACAGCAGGACACGTTCGCAACGATAAGTTCGTTGACAGCTGTGCATATCTGGGGGAACAGTTTATCCAAAAAGCATTGCAACATATAAATGTTAAGTGCAGATTAAACCGAGCGCGCTCAGCATACAGTAGACTATTCTAAGTATAAACGCAGAAAACTTTAACATAAATGCATAAATGCATGTAAACTCACAACGAGCCCCTTGCCCTCGTCGCTCCTTTTTTCCGTTTTTTTTGTTTTTGCACTGGCTGCCAAACTTGTTTTACACACTTTGGCTTAACACGGCATTTATGAAGAACGTTAGCTCCATGTTAAACGAGGTATACCTGTATAGGATCTGCAGTCTATGATTAATCAACTACCATACTCATCAACGCATGCGATCAAGTAAACTACGCTTGCCACTCATAACTTAAGCTGGCATTTGCTGCTGCGAAATCTAAAAAAAATTCTGCTTGCTATGCAGACTCGATAATTTTATTATGAACTTGCATTAATTTGACAAACGACAGCATTTGACGTTGTTATTTCACGTCGAGTGAACGTCAAAAGCTGCACACTGTAAAATGCAACCCTACACAGTTACCTATGCAATACATACATACATATGTAAGCCTCACAGTCATCGTGTAAAAAGAAAATTAAACTTTGCATAACACTAAAAAATAACGCATGCACATGCAAGTCATCAGTAAATCAATTAAGTAATCGGTTATGCAAAATGCAAGCCTGCAACGCTTAACATTTGTTAAACGCCAGAAAAACTAAATATGTGCATGCATGCACGTGTACGCAATATTTTGAACAGCAGTGTACTTAAATGGCTCGGTTTGTGTACTTAGGTGTTGGCGGCGACGTTGTTGGCGTTGCTGCGGCTGCTGTTGCTGCTGTTGCTGCTGCTGCTGCTATGTGCGCGTGTATATGTGCTTTTGTTTATTTAAATGTGCCATGCTTGTGTACACGTTGTTATTGTTATTTGTTGTTGTTGTTGTTGTTGTTGCTGCTGTTACTGTTGTTCTCGTTGTCGTTGTCGTTGTTGCTTTAATAAATTTTATGCTTTTGTTTCCGCACACATGTGTTTCCATTGTGCGTGTGAAATTACAAGATTTACTTTTAAATCCAAGATTAACATATTGTTATTTATTGAAGTGGCAACCCCGTGCGTATGCGTACGTACGCATGTACACATATATGCATGTGCGTACCTACATATGTATGTATGTTCATATGCACGTGTGTATATTCGTGGCAAAGTGCTATCACACTGTTGTTGCTGCTGTTGCTGGTGTTGCTGGTGTTGCTGGTGTTGTTGTTGTTGTTGTTCAACGGTGCGCCCGCACCGAATATGCTAAGCCAGCAAACGCCTAGAAGCAATGCTTGCGTCTTTGATGGCAGCGTTGCCAGCTTTTTCGCATCGCCATGTTTCAACGAGCATTCAAAGTGCATAAATCAATGCAGGTTATTTATGTACTTTAGCATGAAAATTGAGGCAGCCACCCAGGCAATATATTGCTTATGTGTGTGTGTGTGTGTGTGTGTGTGTGAATGTATAGAGTGAGTGCGTGAATGAGTGTGCGAGTGAGTGAATGAGCATAGCAATAAATGAATGAATAAATGCTTGCATGGATAGATGGATGGATGGCGGGCTGCCAGGTTGGCTGCTTGGCTGCTTGGTTTGCTTATTTGGTTGCTTCATTCGCTGTATGTGTTGCTGACATTATATGCATAGCCTGTGTGAGTGTATTAAATTTTCCTTTATGGCGCAAGTTATAGAATGAAATACGCGTAAAAGCAAACTTTCCTTTTACACAATAAGTACACTCGCCCTGCCGCCATCCTACACACGTTCGCTCGCTAAAGTACTAAGGACTTGTCTTCTTTTTTTTTTCACATTTTCACGTAACTGCTGATTTGACAAACGCACGCCAAGGAGCCTATAATATAACATTACGGCAGCCAGCATACCAACAAAATAAAATGAAAACCGAAAGCCAAGTAAAAGTAACCGCATCAGCGTCAACGCCTGCAAGGCGAAAGCCTGTAAAGTCCTAAGTTTATTGCTTGGCTTAGACATGGCGCACTGCACATGTGGTCAGCATGGCAGATCCTGTCTTGCGCAGTCAAGCCAGCCATCATAAGCGAACATATAAGCGTCGTGCGAGTCCTGTCTGCGCTGAAATGAGCATAATATGCTAATACGCTGCCCATACCCAGAGTTTCGCATACGCCTTAGGTTATCCCAAATGTGTGTCTTGTTGAAGGCAGGCGTCTTGTCATCATTTTTGCTAATCTTTTTGCCTATGTACAAAATACAAAACTTCTGTGCACCATTTTCTTTCCCCACACAGCAATCTGTCTGCATGTGGCGTGCCCCAGCCGCCGTAGTCAAATATTCCGGTGCCATATCAGCTGGCTTAGCGGCCATGTTTGCCCCAGGCCATGAAAATATCTTAAAGGCATAAAAATCCTAACAGTTGACAAAATCCTTATGCCGAGCTGTGGGCAGCATCACAAAGAAATTCTTTACTGCATTTAAGTACACTGCTGTGCCCTAAACACGCAGCATTCATCGCAATCTATTTTTTTTCTATTATTTTCGATTGCGTATTGATCTTCGACTCACTCAATAAAAACTCGAATTTTTTCTACTAAACTTGTTTAATTTTTTTTTTTTTTTTTTTTTTTTCATTTTGCAAAACATACAAAGTTTATACGCTTTAATCGTCTAAAGAATGAAAACCGCACAATCAATGCCGCTCAAAGCGCTGCAAGTTGCAACTTGTCAAAAAGTTACGTGACGTCACACTGCGAGCGACTCGACTTGGCCTCGCAGTTCTTTCCACTCGTAGCTGCGCAATACACGAGAATGGACGCAGTAAGAGTTATGCGCTTACTGTCCACGTTGCCATCATTGCTTAGTAGTTGGAGGTCAGGGAATGCGCAGAGTACTTTCCACAGTTATGAGCTACGCCTGTGTCTTTATAATTCTGTTGGCTTGCCATGTGGCCAGCATTGGCGGCACTAAGTAAAAACTTTTACATTGCAAGTGCCAAACGGCATAAAAGCCAGTCATTGGCAGCCGCAAAAGCGGAAGAGGGAGAGAGAGAAATATACGAGGCTCTTTTTTTGTCTTGTTCTTCTAGCAATGCTGCTACTTAGACTTTTTCTTGTTCTGTGTCATTTTCTTGCGCACACTTGACAACGCCAACGCCAATGCCGGGAACGACGCCATCGTCGCTATAGCCAGTGCGGCCAAGTTGGCCACAGCTTGATGCTGTTTTAATAGTTTTTCCGTTGCCATGCAATTGAAAATTTCGGCCAAATTGCTGAAGAGCACTTTCACTTTGCCATTCGAGTGCCAAATTGTGAATGAAAATTAATGAAAGACGAAGTTTTCATTGCGCTGCGCTGAACGTTTCTTCTACTCATACTCCGTCGCTCTAATATTTTTGGGCTTTCTCGCTGCTTATATTCATTTATTTTATTTTGTTTTTTTTTTTTGTGTGTATTTTGGCATTTCTTATTATTTAATGTAATTTAATTTAATTTACATAATTCTTGCCAAATCTTAAGTAAAGAGCGTAGGTCAACGAGCTACCGTTCGCTTGCTTTGTCCTGGTCTGGCAATCAAAAGCGTACACTTAAGCCAGCAAGGGAGGCGGCAAGTAAAAATAAGCGAAAAAGAAAACCCCTTTCCATCTTGTGTTTTGCAGTGCGGAAAAGGCGAAAAAATACGAAAATTACGAATGTGTGTATTTGCCTGTCGAGGCGTAAAACTAACCGCAAAGCTAAATTAGCTAATTTAAGCTGTCAAGGACTCATTCGCATTGTTGTGTTGCGCTTTGTCTATGTGCCATCGCAAGGCTCAACGCACAGCCGACATGGCACTTACCTGCTGCAGCCATTGTGTGGTTCTTGCGTTGCGGTTCGATACGTAAGCTTACGTTACGTTACCTTTGCTTTTACGTAGATGATTTGGCTGCGTGTTCTATTGCGGCATTGTTTGTAATCAGCTCAGCTTTTATTTGTAGGCATTTGATTTATTTTTTGCCTTTTTCAACTTTTTTTCTCTGTTTGGCTTTATATTTTTATTTTTTTTTTTTTCTGGCAAAATTTGTAGTCGTCAAATTTCACTTCAATTATTTCACACAAAGCAATGCAAAACCAGCAGCAGCAGCACCAACATCAGTCGAAAAGCATTAGAGAAAGTGTGAGAGAAATCAGTCAGAAGACGTTTGCTGGCGACAACAAGCCCGTGCCCTAATTGTGCGAAAGTTGTTAATGGCATTTCACTTCATTATACAACCACGTCCGCCTAGCCGCCCAAGTGCTCCGCCCTGCCCCGACCCGGCCACGACTTGTGTCACTTTGTCGATTTGTGCGCAGTTGACACGCAATGCCCTTGAATTAAACGCACACACTCACTCACACACACGCAGACGCAGACGCAGAGAGACGCACAAAGTCAATGGCGAAATCATCGCATAATCAGGACATTAGGGCTCATTTTTATGAGTGATTACGCTTGTGTTCACGCTGACCAGCGTCGCTGTCTACTGTCTCGGCTTAATTGCTTTGATTTTTTATGGTCAATATATATATAAGATGAAACCGTAAACTTTTGTTGCCACTGTAGTTGACTGACTGCTTGTCCTTTATTATGCTTCTTCTTCATTTCTTTTTTTTTTGTCAGCTTTTATGCGCTACACACATGCAACGCCTAAGTTTATGCTATACTTCAAATATATAACCACAAATTAAAATGACCAAGGCAAAGCCTTACCGTAGCCTTGCTGAAGCCTTACTGCAGCCACATTCACACACAAACGCACACACGCATACACCCAAGCAACAAGCAGCACACACACAACACACATCAGACATTATGCCTGTTAACCCTGCGCACGTCCTTGCCAGACACTTGGCCCCGGCCCCTGGCCGATGCCATTCGCAGAATGCCATAAATATAATGACCCAAGTATAAACTACGCGCCAGAAACATACGAGCGGAGGAGACTTACTTACATACATGTTTAGCTGCTTAACAGGCGGCGGCAGCTTTATTGGCCAACTTAGCTACAATAACAACAGAACAACAGATCCCCTGCCACTCACTGCCCTACTCCAGAGCACTTGACTTCATGTGTGTAGCGTATGCGTAAAAACGTTTTCAGATAAAAAGTATTAGCCTGCGCCAATAAATGTAAAAATAAACGCATAAGCCAGGCAAAGTTATTAAAGTGCCATAAGCCAAGACAATCTAATCCAAGCTTATTGCTCAGCGCACAGTGGGCTAATTTTGTTTTCTATAATATTTTTTATTTTCTTTTTTTTATTTCCCAACGTTAATAGGCAGACAACATGTTGCGCTTGGCCGAATGAGTGAGGCAACAAACTGCAGTGCACAGCATAATTAATATTAGCAGAACATATTTATACACATATATATATATATATATATATATAAATATATAAGCATAATGCGCTGATAAGCCCTTATAAGCCTCGAATTCGCAAATAGAAAATGTAAACACTAAAATGCATTTAATAGAAACATTTGAAATAAAAAGGCCATTCATTGTAACGGCCTACATGCACATAGCCGCAGGAAATTAGTAAGGACACTTTAGCTATAATACCTTAGAAAATTCGTATGCATGTAGGAACCAGCGAGAATATTAAGAGACAAGTAACTGAAGCTTGTCCCGTTTGTGAGTCCCAGAAAGAAGCCAACTTTGGATTTTTAAATTGTTGACAATGGCAATGCTATTTACTTAACTACAATTAAATCAAAATTTCGCCAAAGTGCAATCTTTGGCTTAGACAAGCCCAGTAGCCTTGTTCAAAGAATACATTCGGCGCCAAGCAGTCAAGGCAATCAACCGTTCGGCTGCGTGCTGCTCAGATACAATTGTATCCGCACAGTGGATACATGCAACAGATAAGCCGTTTCTGCGTGAACGCGACTTGGCAAACCTTAAATGACAGCAGAAGCAAAAACTTTTCTATTTAAGGGATCGCATTAACAAATTTTAAACGCTGTTAGCAACAACAAACCAAATCCCAACAAAACTCAAAGCGAGTAACTTTTGCCGTCGCTATTCTTGCAAATCTGTCTCTATACATACATATATATACATATTTATATATACATATATACAAAATTTGGTTTTTTTTTTTTTATTTTGCTCATATTTTTCTGTTGATTGTGCGGAAATGTGTTACCTAAATGTCGTTGATGATAATCGGAGATTTATTTAAATGTCGCCCGAATTAAATAAACTTAAAACTTAGTTGACGGCTGCTGGGTGGCTGGCGATGAGAACTTTTGCATATGTTTAAGTTTGAGCATCAGACTGCCACGAAGACGAGCACCAGCACGAGCTGGGCACTGGGACTGTGACTGCGACTGTGACTGCGACTGCGACTGCGACAGCGACTGGAACTGAGACTAGTGCTGAAATTCTTGTTGATTTCGGTCGCGCGTTTTTTGGCTTGGCATGGCGTGGCGTGGCGCGGCATGAAATGTTTGCTTTGTGCTGAGCTGACGCAGATAAAAACTTTTCACCTGCCAGTGATGAGCGCATTTTCGCATAGCCTCAACTCTGTCGTATTTTAGCTGCGCTTATGCTTGGCACAGGACGGCGGCGGCGGCGTCTCTTGTTCGCCATTCGAGGCAGCAATCAACAGCGTTGTCATAACTTCAGTTGTGATTATTATTATTATTTACTTAATTTTCATTGCGTTGCGCTGCGTTGCGCTGCGATTCATTTCATTTATATGTAGGCCCACAGCAGCGACACTGTCAAATATTTTGGCCAGCATATTTGTTGCCAGAAATTTATGCAGTTGTGTATGTTTGTACGTTTGTACGTTTGTATGTACGTAGATGTGCGCCACCGCCAATGTCTGTCGCCGTCTTAAGGCATTCGTTTTTATTTGTTTACATGCGTTAAGTTAAAATGAGTGAAAGCAAAGTATAATAAGTAGAAAGGGTTTTCGCCTTTGATGGTGTTTGTTTATTTGCTTTTTTTTTTCAACTTCTACTGTAACGCCAAACGCATAAATATGAAATGTTTGCGGCAATAAAAAAGAAAAAAATAATTTTTTATATGCATGTAAATACGTATGTATGTACACGTATGTATATTGTACATACGCAATTGTATTTGAGTTTTACATATGGCAGACATATGCTGGGGTGAGCTGATCTTGATCATATTTACATATATTATTTATGCTTGTTAACGCCAGCAGCAAGCGTTAACATATTTTATTTATTATTTTCATTTTTTAATATTGTGTACATATTTATTTAATATATTAAAAGCAACTCCTGCTGTGTCCTCGCAGCTGCCAAGCATAAGTGTATTAACAGCACGCTGTCAATGTTAGCCAACATAATGCTAAGCCTGCTGTTAAAATCAGCGCTTTTAGTTTTGTGCTGTTAGGAAGTTAATATGGAATGTTGTTAATGACTCGTTTAGCCTATGTGTGCCATATGTACATACATACTTATGATTATGTAGTCTACCATTTTAATCACCTTTTCTAGTGGGCAACCGTTTTTATTTTTTCAGTCGACTTATGTTGACTTACTTTGCAGCAACGCTTTGGCCTCTTCAGCATATGCATGTCCCCCCCACTTGGTGAATCTGTTGTCTGCGGTAGCTGGTATATTTGCTTGTTTATATTTGTAGGATCTTCTAATTTACTGTGAGCATACAAAATCATCACATTATGCGCGTTGAAAATGGCTGCAAGCGCAGACAATCTAACAGAAGCGTCGTTGTCGGGACACCAGGATTGTTGACTTAACCAAAACACTGTGCAACAGCCGGGAGCAGCTGATGTAGCATAGAAGCAGCAGCAGGGTAATGCTGCATAAAATAACATACCTCTGCCGTGTAATAAACTTCTCGTTTAAATTAAAATATCACACGGCACTTGTGGCAGAGCGGGTAGAAAGCTGGCTGTGGAATGGTGGGGGGTGGCAGAGTAGAAGAGGATGCCAGTGGTTGATGTATTTACTTAAAAGCGTGCGGCTTATGCCCCGCAGGAACTGTAATGAAAAAGCAAATAATAAAATTAAATAAAAACACAACAACAACAACAGAAACATAAGGTAGCGGCATGCGTGTGCAGTTTTACTTACAAGTTTTAATTAAGAAAATGCAAATAATTAAGCAAAAAATAAATGAAACACACACAAAAATGAGAAAAAAGAAGAAAGAAGAAAAATAAAGCGACGGGCGAAGACGTATGTAGATACCTTTAAAGTTTACAGTTACCAGCTGCTGTTCTTGTTGTTGTTGCTGTTTCTGTTCGTGTTGTTGTTCTTGTTGTTTTGGTTGTTGTTGTTGTTATTGTACGTGTTTACAACATTTACACACGCTGCTGCTAAGGCACTAACTCGTGCCGTCAATCACATGGCAAGCGACTGGGCGGCGGCATGGGTATACGCATCAGCGTGTGAGACGCACGGTTGATTACTGCCACATAGCCTTGGGGGCATTAAGCGCTGTATTTACCGTTATAATGCGGTACTTTTTGCGCAATCGTAACGCACACTGGAAAACCAAAAAAAAAAAAAAAAAACCAAAAAAGAAACAAATGAAAAATAAAATATGAAGCATAAAGGACTAGCTGCAGGGGTATGCGGGAAGCAGACCTAAATGCAAGTGACACTGCAAAAAAACACACAAAAAAAAAAGCAGCAACAATGAAAAAATATGAAAAAAACATAAATAAAAAATTTAAAAAAAATGGCAAAACGACGACATGGGAGTTTCATTTGAAATAAGTTTATTTAGTGTAAACTAATTCCACTGGGACGCGCTAGGCAAACGCACACACACACACACAAAGATAGTTGTGTACATTGTACGTATAGTATGCATATGCTATGTACATGCATCCATCTATGTGATTATACGAGTATATGTGTGCCACAGCGTATGTGACTTTATTTTTCCTAATATTTGGGGTTCCACGCTCTTCTATTTTTATGTGGGAGTCTCATATTTTTGTTTTTTTTTTTCTTTTGTTCTTGTTTTTCATTTTTGCTGTTGCAGTTGTTTTAAACGCTTGTTCCGCGCTTGTTCTGCACTTGTTGTCGCTGTCAAAGCAACTTCATGAACTTTTCGCCTTTTTTGACAAACAATGTCAAACTGTCAAAAGACACAACGCACAAGCAACAACAGTCAACCATTTTTGCCAGCAAGTGACAACTTACACGGAATTGTTTACATTCTAAAAATAAGCAACAAAAAACAACGAGAAAAAATAAAACAAAAAAATGTTAAGTCTACGCTTTAAGCATTACGTTGGCAGTAAAGTTTGCACCTGATTTTCTGCTTTGCTGACTTGTTAATTTTGTTTAAACTATGCATGAGTGACTATGAAACACTAAGATTAGACGGCACGTATGTATGGGCTTAGCATTCACTGCAGATATGTGCGGAGTATTTCGCAATGCATGACAACCTTAACTATAAGATGTAGATAAAAGGAAAAGAAAATTAATTTTGTTCGGTTTTAGCTCTCCGTCGCATATGCTTATGTTTATTTAAAGAACATTTGCCTTGCATGGAGATATATGTATAATACACTATTAAAGAAAAACAAAAAAAAAAAAAAAGATATGGTGCGTTCTCACAATTTTTCCCTTCAGGGTAAAAACATAATATCATTTAATAATGTCATAGATAACAAAAAATCAAAATTATAATAAAACTAGAAAAGCAGGGCTATAGTCGGGCGTAACCGTAACCCAAAGCTGAATATATTTTTTTGTTGCTTTAATATTTTGTATTCATTATGTAAGGATGTTTCAAGAAGAAAACAATTTTTGTTCTTTTTACTAAAAGCCATTTTTCGACCGATTGTTCCTATGGCAGCTATATGTTATAGTAAACCGATATATATAATATTCAACAATATGATTGGATATTACTTAAAATCATGAAATCTAATATCTGGTAACGATATATTTATAAACAAAAAAGTTTTTCACAGTAAATGTTGTTTTTCGGCCGATCGTTCCTATGGCAGCTATATGTTATAGTAAACCGATATTTATCATATTCAGGAATATGATTGAATATTACTTAAAATCATTAAATCTAAATAAATTTGGTAACGATATCTTAGTAAACAAATAAGTTTTTCTCAGTAAATGTTGTTTTTCGGCCGATCGTTCCTATGGCAGGTATATGATATAGTAAACCGATATACAGAATTTTTAGATATGTGATTGGGCATTAGGTAAAACTGTTTAATCCAAAATTTGGTAACGATATCTTGAAAAACAAAGCGGTTTTTGTTACTAAATATGGGTTTTCACCCGATCGTTCCTATGACAGCTATATGTTATAGGTTGAATATCGAAAAAAAAACTCGTTATGCCTATGGATTAGGAAAGTCTTCGTGCCAAATTTGGTAATTGTAGGTCTTACCGTTTCTGAGATCTGTTTGTTCATACAGACAGACGGACAGATGGACATGGCTATATCGACTCGCCTTGCTGATCAAGAATATATATACTTTATGGGATCTGCGACGCCTCCTTCTTGCCGTTACATACATTTGCTCAACTTTAATATACCCTTCACCATTTTTTCGTACAGGGTATAAACATTACAGTTCTTTCCACTACGTTCTCATTAGAGCGCGGCCATTTTATATTTATGACGTCATAACAAAATTGCATTCTTGCGTGATTTCTAAATTTTTACGATGCACTAATTCATATTCACATGCATAATATTTGTAATTAAACACAATTTTTGTTTTATTTGATTGAATTAATTTTATTTATGCACTGTATTTCACTAATTGTACCCTAATTTCCAGCAGCTGCTGGCAGTTGGCTTGCCTGTGTGTCACGTTTAAAAATTTTCAACCGCAATTAAAATAAAATAATTTATGAATATATGCTAATAAGTAGACAAATTAAAATAAGGAATATTAATTAAAAATTAAAAAATTAAAAATAAATTCTTTCCGTGTACTTACAAAACTCTGCTTAAAACGTATTATTAATACGTATGGTCAATTGCTGAAAATATTGGGTGCAAATACTGATACAAAAGGGATTTCAGCCGATATTCCAGCTTACAGATATTATTCAATGTCAAAAAGAAGAAATGTAAGCAAAAGTTAAATCAGAGACAACATTGCATCTGAGCTTGCTCGCAAGTAATTACAGTTAAAGCTCTTTGCAATGCGTCTAACTGAGTGTCTGCCAATAGGTTAGTCGGCAAACAGCTTAGAGAATCTTGTTAAATTAATTGAAAACCACAACTTAAAATAACTTGACAACTCTAAGAAATACATGTACACTTGCTTAATCTCTTATGCCGCAGACTTGTTGGTTCATGTATTTATACAATTCACGTATTCTTTATTATATCCTTGCAGGACCAGTGTTGACTGTCAATGTTGAAGGATTCTTGGGTGTCGCTTACTAAATGAGAAAGCCAACACAAACAACAAACAGCCACAGCAGCAACAGCAACAGCCAACAACAGCAGCAGCAGCATCAAGCCATAGAAGCGAAAGCGATAACTAAAACGAAACTACTTGAAAGTTAAGTCAAGCAGAAAATAAACCGCCAAAACAAGAAAAATCCTGGTAAGCCGCCTGTGATAATGTTGAAGCCGAAAAGTTGTTCAACTTGCACGACAAGAACCGCAAAACGGAATACGGAAGTTGCAACGGCATGCCAACAGATTAAAATGCCGTAAATACGTGGAAAGACAGCAAGTGAAACCAGAAACGCACAAAAACAACAACAACAACAAGAACAACAGCAAAAGAAAAACACAAAAGAGCGGAAGAGCAGCGACAAGCCGAGCGGCAGCATAAAATAAAAAAAAAAAAAGTGAAAAGTATTAAAAAATAATACTTACATAAAAAAATACAAAAACAAAATTGCAGCAAACCTTAAAAAAAAAAAAATAAAAATATCGCATAGAAGTCGCAGCAGTCAGTAAAGAAAAAGTAACAATAACCACTGCACCAAAAAAAAAACAAAAAAAAAAAAAAAGAAAACAAAAAGAATACCGCTGACCAACAAGTAACCGAAAGAGTAACGGAAAGTAGCAAAAGCAGGAAGCTGCTCAAGTGTCGCCCATCATCATCATTAGCAACAACAGTACCAACTGAAATAACAATAACAAACCGAGTACAACAACAACGTCAGCAACAGTAACAGCATATAACAACGCCTACGTCGCAGCCGTCGCCCGTGCAGACGTACGCTGGCGACGGTGTACGAATAAAATGAAGGTTTGTGGCTTCAACTTCGAAGTTTGTGCCGCATACGAAAACGCCAACGCCAACGCCAACGACAGCAACAGCAATTACACTAGCAACAGCAACAACAGAGATAACTGCATAAATAGCAACAAGAAGTACAACAACAACAACCAAAAGAAGACGAACTTTAACAACAGCGTCCAGTGCAAAGAATGAGGCGCACAAGAGCAAAAACAACAAAGAGCGCATCATCAACGCGAACAAAGCCATCCTCATCATCATCATCATCATCATCATCATCGTCATCATCTTTCACAACATTGTCATTACCATTAACATCAATATCATCCACCTCCATATCATCAGCATTATCATCTTCTTACGCTGCTACAGCGAAAACATCCTATGCCCGCCATACTTCCGCTGCAACTGTCACTGCTCCTGCCAAAACGCACAGAACTAGATCATATAACGCGGGCAATGCCAACATCACTACGTCATTGTCATCATCATCATCATCATCTTCATCTTCATCTTCATCATCATCCACATCGTCATCATCATCATCATCCACATTGTCGTCAAAATTGTCATCAACAGCGCCATTGCCGCAGCCATTGCCACATTTGCAACATAATTTGAGTCTCATACGCTTGCTAGCCTTTGCCTCGGTCATTGGGTCGCAGTTTCATCTATTATGTAAGTACAAAAAATACAACAATATCGTTACAACAACAACAAGCAACAATAAACGCAACAGCAACAATATTCGAGCTAAAATTTCATGCCATAGTCTATGGCGGACGCACATACAAGTCTTAAACACACTTACCATGCCCAGCACCCATCCATGCCTAGCAGCCCTCAGGGCTACACTGCGCAAACAAAAACCAAGCAGAAGAAACCTGTTATCCAACCAACACTTGAGCCACTTCAGCCACAATAGCTCTGCTAGAGTAGAATGCTGAACACATGACTCCTTTATCGTCAGCGGATGATGGACCGAGAAATTTGGCCTTTTGTGGAACATGAACCGTGTTGCTCTTGAAGACCCGAAACCTTTTTTATTTTTTTTTTTACTTGAGTAAAACAGTAACATTACAGCACTCAGACTCTAAGATCCATTGTGCTGATTTAACCCTGTTCAATCAAATCTCCTACGATTTGCATCAGACTAACTGACTTGCTTTATACCCTTGACAATGCAGGACGCCAGATCATAAAGAGTTCTGTTGCCTCTGCCACTGCCTCTGCCTCTTCAAGACATGTCAGGCATATTAAGTCAGTTGAATTCTAAAAATATGTTTTCTTTTCTGGTAAAAAACAAAAATATCCTCTGCTTACATGTAGTGGAGTAGGTAAATAGGTATTGAAATCATCCATGCTCTTTATAGATGAATAGTCATTCTATGCAAACTCTTATTTTTAGTTTTGAATGCTATGAATGGTCGATTCAATCCAATTGAATATCTCATATGCCGTTTCGAATGCATTCATGCAGCCCTCTGAGAAATACATTGAGGTACATTCATTTTCTTGCTTACGCATGGTTGAAACTCATGATCATGATTTTTTCCTTACACTTTGTATGACCTTAAAACTTTGGTTATATAGAAGGCTAGCAGCAACTAGAGTATTTCGCACAGTGTAAGTGGGCAGCGTATGTGCTCCGACAACTTAGTAAACTGTGCACAGGACGTGGTAAGCGATGTTGGCACACACACACACATACCCGCACAACAACTTAGCCAACAATGAACTAGGCACGAGCTGTGTGCCATTTTTAGGACATTGCAAAGTCATAAAGTGAACAAATTTTGCCATCGGCCGATTTGTTGCTACACAAATGCAGTAATGGCCAAAACACAGGCACACACACACATAAACATAGGAGCACATCCTGCGGCACCCAATCGTATGGTTGCTGACTACTGCTGACTACTGCTGGCTCCTGGTCGGAACTG
Source organism: Stegana nigrithorax (assembly GCA_037044495.1). NCBI lineage: Eukaryota > Metazoa > Arthropoda > Insecta > Diptera > Drosophilidae > Stegana > Stegana nigrithorax. The sequence goes on from JBAMBQ010003429.1 coordinate 24,285, forward strand.
GCACGTTACGTTACGTTTTACTTGGCTTCGCTTCGCTTAGACTTGATTCGTCTCGTCTCGTCTCGTCGCGATTCGATTCGCTTTGATTTGACTGGGCTTGACTTGGTTAGGAATTGAAGCTGACATTGGTGATGGTGCTAGGGCTGATACTGATGCCAATGCCGGTGCGGATACTGTTGGAGTTGGGCGCAATGCCCGATAATTTTTGTTTATTATCAAAGTAGCCAAAGGCCTAACGGAATTTTTAATAAAAAGACTTTAAAATATTACAAAATAACCTTCTTACAACTTGGATGCGGGCAAACCAATAGTGAACATCAGCTGTACATACTGTACGCCATTGGTTGCTTATCCCTTTGGCCATGTCCTTGAGCGCGGCATGAAACGGCGATTTAATCGCTAAGCGAGCCGCCGCCAACGCCGCCGCCGCCGCCGCCGCTTGCACAGCCATTTTCGATGATGCTGCGTGCCTAAGTCGTTTTTTATGTTTATTGGGTTCTTTAAGGCATTCGCCGTGCTAGTGAAAAGAAAAATGATTGCGCCACGTACAGCTTAACCCCAGCCCTAGGCGCAGCCACAGTCACAGCCACAGAGCGACCGAGCGACCGAGCGACAGAGACAACCTAAACGACTGTCTGAGCGTTAGCCGGCCACGTAGTCCTGCCTGGCCGCAACGTTTGGCGCTCAGCTGCGTCGCACAGGCACCACAGGCATAGGCACAGGCTTCTCGCTTACGGTTTTTCTTTGTTTGCTGTTTGAGTCTTGGATTTGGATTTGGTTTTGCGTTTTGGGTTTGAGTTTGGGTTTCTATATGGATTGAGTTTTGCGCTTCGATTGGGCTTAGGTTTTAGTCTTTTTTTTTTTAGTTTTTTTTTGTTTTTTTTTTGTTTTTTTTTTTGTTTAGTTTTGTTTTATGTTTTTCAGTTTGTGTGTAGGCACAAGCAAACGACACAAACGGAAGTTCGTTTCGAAAAAACATACTTAATATGCGATAATGAGCAACACAAGAAGCATAACAAAGTAATAATAAGGGTCATTAGCTTTGGAATTCATGTACGCTCACGCTCACGAGTATATGTACATACGACTATGTATGTAATATGTACGAGTAACTGCCGTAGACGCTGGTATGGCGCGTATGTTCTGAAAAGTTGTTACATGCAATAGGCACAACAGCCAACAGACATTCAATCAATTTTTTTCTCATTCAGGTTTATCTTATTTTTTTTATTTTATTTTTATTTTTTGTTTTTTCGTTTTGAAAGTTTCAGCGTAATGTCCCACTGTGCCTTAGTCCGGCATGTGCTACGTCCCACACGTTTCACACTCGACACAACCCGTGCTTCATTTTTTACGCTCCTGCTGTCGTGTCGCCCTGGTGCCGTCGCACTGCTTTTGCTTTCGTGTGTTCCTTCGTTTGTGTTAATGTCAATTTTTATCCAATTTTCTTTCTCTCATGAATGCGATTTAACAGCGTGAAATAAGTTTTACGATGCTTACACACCAACAACAAAACCATTTTCTAATAAAAAAAAAAACAAAAAATAAATAAAAAAAAAAAACCATAAGATAAAAAAATGCCAGTTTAGTGGAAAATCGCTTTTCCTAACTAGTTTTACGTAAACGCGCAGCAGGATTTAAAATTTAAAGCATGCGTTTTTTTTTTTTTGTTTTTTTGCATTTTTCAAAGACTTCCTTTTCTTGCATTGGCTTTGTGTGGCTTGAAGTGGCTTTGCTGCCAAACTAAGTGACCTTCGTGTGTAATTTAATTGGTGTGAGTGAATAGACAATAGCGCTGTGTGCTTGCAACTGAGCGCAGACAATGATTACTTTATAGCTGTGCCAACATGCTAAGAAAACATTTTACTTGAGTTTTTTTTTTTTTTTTAAATGTTAACATTAAATAAGCAATGCAAAAACAGAAACACATATACATACATACAAAGTATGGTATATTTGGCTGTGTGCGCCCTTTTGGCTTTCTTTGCCGACAATTACATATTAAAAATCCGCAAGCTAGTAAAAAACCTACATATTTACAAACATACTTACATATTGTATGTATGTATATGTGTCGTATGTACTTTTTCAGGGTTTTGCCGGTAGCATAAGCATTCCAAATGCTGCGGCCATTTTCTAGCTAAGCATTTTTATTTGCCACATTTAATGGCCGTACCCGCTGCGCTGCACAGTTGCTCCAAGATGCCAAACGTTTCCAAAAAAAAAAAAACACCAAGAAATCAAAAAAAACACTTAATATGTATGTGTGTATGTATGTATGTACAAGTATGTACACCTAATTTTACGTGTGGCGCTGTGCTAATAGAGGCAAACTGAAGCTTATTAAGCCATACAGCGACGCACACACTTACATGTTGGGCGCAGAGAAAAATGCTTAGCGGCAGTGTGCCGACACTCGCTGCAGCTGGCGCAAAGTTTGAAGGGCCATCTGATCGTTGACATCGGCAATGCTCAGAAGCCGGTCTGCCGCCTTGCGTACTTATCGCATTGACATTGTTCTGATGCTCAGTGGGTTATGCTTTCAATTGACGTCTGCGTGTGCATTTAATATGTAACATAATACGGCCATTAATTGCCAACACGCTTTGTGCGGCGGCGTGACAAATCTGTTTATTAGTCACCTGCAGATGCATATATGTACAACATACAAATGTTCGTGAGTGGTCACAGCATTTTTGCGGACGAAATTGCGACAAATTCAGCTTGTACGCGTTTTCTGCATATGCATATACATTTTACGTTATACATGTGTTACGTACATACATACATATGTGCATATATAGGCGTATACGTTATATGAAATTATCGCTGTATATTTTTGGCATAACATTAATTAGCGACTCTTTGTTTTTTTTTTTTTTAGTTGTTTGCCTGTTGTTGTTATTGCACGTGCGTTTTTGTCAGTTTTCTGCTTAATGATTTTTTCAATTTTTTTTTTTCATTTTTTATACCCTGTACCAAAAACTTGTAAAGGGTATATTAAAGTTGTGCAAATGTATGTAACAGGCAGATAGAGGCATGACAGACTCCATAAAGTATATATATTCTTGATCAGCATCGAAAGACGAGTTTATCAAGCCATGTTCGTCTGTCTATCTGTCTGTCCGTCTGTCTGCATGAATAAACGTATCTCGGAGAGAGAAATAACGAGTTTATTTTGCTTTTTCAATATTTAACCAATAACATGTAGCTGTCATAGATCGGATGATCGGCCGAAAAGTGAAAAAAAAACTTTTGTTTCTTGAAATATCATTACATAATTAAAACAAAATGTTGAAGCAAAAAATAAATTTATTGCATATTGGATTCGGTACAGGGCATTCTATAGTCGGTAGCCCCTGCCTTTGTAGTTTATTTTTGCATACTTGCCGCTAGTCATTATTTTTATTATTATTATGCTGATTATATGCATTGCCTTCGAACTATTATTTAGTTTGTCTATGTTAATTATTTTCCAAATGCAACGGCATCAGCAAGCAATGGCATGCATATGCAAGAAAAAAATGCACGAATAATTAATGCAATTTTAATATAATTTATATGAATAAATAATGCAGTTGGCATTAATTGAACAAATTATGGCCGCTGAATATTAAATAAAATAAATGAATTTTCATATCAAAACGGTACACGCCAAAGGCGGCTAACGAACGAACGAACGGCATTCGCACCATTCCATTTCAGTTAAGATCGCACGCACGACTTTGCCATGTGCGCCGTTGCCTAGCCATGCCTTGCCGTGCGTTTAGCTTTGCGATTCATTTCGGTACGTTTCGGCTTTGCGTAATTCAGGCGTTAAAATAATTCAATCGATTGCTTGTACGGAATGAAATTCTTAAGCAATTAAAGCCAAGCGTAAGTCAAGTGCTTCACATACGTGCTTACGCGTGAAAATATGCGCGTATATACAATAAAGATGCACACATGTATACGGGTATGTGTTTATATGTACATACATCCATATATGTATAAGATTGTCATTTTAACTTATGCGTACAGTAAAAGCAAGCATAGTGGAACACTGTTTCTAGCATATAAAAAAAGTTTGTATTAGTTATGCATTAAAGGATAAACTATTTTTTTACTATTATGCTTAAAAAGTATTATCACTTAAAGCTCTGGCCCTTTGTGGTGGTTTGCTAACGTGTAAAATAAACAATGTTTTTCATTTTTTGTGTATTTAAGAACAGCAACAGCAAATGAAAGTAAGCGCAATGTAAGCATATCTCACTGTAGTTATGCATTTGCGCTTGTACTGATTGCCTTACGGACCTACTACGCCACCAGAAATGCTTCAGCATCTCTGGCAACATCAACGACAGCGAACTGAGCGCGACCGACGGACAAATGTACGAACAGACATTTGGCTCAAGTTCGATTTGTGGGAATCGCAACACTTGTTCGTGCGCCTAAAACTTTTGCCAGGCTAATGCAAACAGAAATTTTCCAAGCAAATTGAATAGGCAAACGGATGAACGGTCGGAAAATTACGTGGGGAAATGGCTCTGCTCTGCTGGCGTCATACACATGCATACATACTATGTATGATGGAGTGTACAAATGTATGTACATATATATGTATACATATCTGTGTATATTTAGGGAAACAAGCAAGCCAAGTGACAACGAAGGCAGCGTAGGCAAGACGAACCGTCTGTTGGCGTTGCAGAACAAACGAAAAGCGAGCAAACAGTGAAAAGCCAACAGAAGTTCCACATTGAAACATAAACAGCAAACTGCTTTTAGCTCACAAGAGTTGGGGGAAAACTTATTGCCCAACACTTAACGAATTGGTTGCCTTTGTTTTTATGCATGTATAAAACGCACAACGCCACGCATGCAGCACATAACATATACCTCTGCTGCGCCTAGCAATGCTGTAGATTAGTGCTTTCCAATTTTTTCTTATGGCTTTAAGGCTGCAACAAAATCCACTAAGACAACATGCAGTTACATAGAAAAGTTCAGAGATTTCGGCTAAAGTATTTGGAACACTTTTTTCTTTGTACAATCTTCTCTTATTTGTGTCACTCATAGCGTGCATGTAGTGCCAAGCAGAATATGGCAAGCCAAGCCAAATACACTAAAAACGACGTTAAAAACGCTTATGGCAACCTTGTTTGTACCCACAAAACACGCACCAAATTGTTGTCTGTGATATGTCACCATGTAGACGAATAGGCATTTAATACCAAACGTATAATTATAGCCCGGTTTCATTGCAATCAAAAGCCTGCCAACTTTACCGAAAAATGCTAAACTTAAATGTTAATTAGAATGTTAGGCACTTGCAAAGAGCGAATTTATGACATAACATATACTATGTATGTATATGCGTCTCTTTTTATCATTGGGAAACCGAATATATGTATGCATATATAAATGAGTGTATATAACAGAGTCTGGCAGATAAGCCATCTGCTTATTGTCACTATTTCTCTGGCGTCGTTCCACTCGCATGATCACTGTCATTTTGTGACACACATACACACACAAACTACTGGGCCACCACAAACTTTCGTTGACCACAAAATCTACGGTAGCCATTCTTTGTTTGCTATTGTTGTTGGCTGGCTGGCCTTTTGTAACGCTTGGCTTTTAACCCGCAACCACTTAAATTTTGCAATAAGCTTAACGCACGCTCGTGCTTATTTTTCTACGACATGCCTAATGGCAGTTTGAGAACCTTTTTCTTGCTGCATAAACAAAACCAAAAATTAAACTAAACGGCATGCGGTAAAATTCATTTAATACAAAATGCCAAAACTGTCGAATATGTGCTCAATATGTTTCTTTCTTTATTTTTATACCCTGTACCAAAAAATGGTGAAGTGTATATTATAGTTGTGCAAATGTATGTAACAGGCAGAAATAAGCGTAGCAGACCCCACAAAGTATTGTATATATATTTTTGATCAACGAGTCAATTTAGCCATGTCCATCTATCTGCCTACCATCTAATTTGGCAAGAAGACTCTCCTAATCCATAGGCATAACGAGTTTGTTTTGCCTTTTCGATATTCAATCTATAACATATAGCAGCCATAGGAACTATCGGCTGAAAAACCACATTTACTAACAAAATCCCTTTTATTTTTCAAGATATCATATCCATATTTCGCTTTTAATAGTTTCAGGTAATTTTCAACCATATATCTCAATATTATGAATATCGGCTTACTATATCATATAGCTGCCATAGGAACAATTGGGCCAAAAAGGAACATTTACTGAGAAAAACTTTTTGTTTATTAAGATATTCGTTCCAAATTTTGGATTTAATAATTTTAGCTAATTGGCAATCATATACCTAAATCTGATAAATATCGGTTTACAAAAACAAACTTTTTTGTTTCTTGAGATATCGTTATCAAATTTGGCATTTAATAATTTTAAATAATATCCAATCTTATATCTGCTAAATATCGGTTTTCTATAACATATAGCTGCCATAGTTACGATCGGCCGAAAAATTGCTTTACTAAGAAAACATTTTTTGTTTCTTATCGTTAATACAAAATATTAAGGCAAAAAAACATGTATTGAATTCTGAATTGGGTACAGGGTATTCCATGCCTGCCTGCCCTGTCTTTCTAGTTTACTTTGTTTAAGGCTGGTAAGCCCTTTTAGCCCCACATACACATACATACATAGCACACCAACAGCACACTAATATACCATATAACTTGCCATGGCAAGGCTACAAAAAAAATATTAGAGAAAAGCAAAACATTAGTTGTAGCTTTTTCTGTTAACAAGCTGCAGAGTATCGGGCATTGTGTGAAAGCCATTGAAAATGTAATTGTTTTAGGTGAAACATGCATAAACATACATACATACTTACTTATACACTACATTGTATATATTTTACAAAAGTTTTAAGCACATGCTTATACAAGGCACGTCGTAGCCACTGATATAAATATTGCAAGCGGAGGTTGCTTGATGTTGCTCTGCTCAGCTCAGCCCAGCTCAGCTCGGTCATTGTTACTGGTAATAAAAAGACGTTACGCTTAGATAGCAACTCAATACATACTTCGTGCACAAGTTTCGCAGTATTCAATTAAACTTTTCATAAAACTCCATTTGGGTTTTTCTTTGCTGCGTTTCTTCTTGTGTCCTGTTCCTTTATTGTATTTTAAAAGTATGTACATATACATACATTTATTTTTCTTTTCTTTTTTTTTTTGTTAATTTTATTTTCATTTTTCATTGCATACTTTGAGGTGTGCGCTTTGTCTACTACAACACACAACGCACAACAACGCAATGTCATCACAATCATGTGCTTGCTGACTCCAAGTCTTGCCTGGTCTTGCCCTGCTCTGACTTGTCTCGCTTCGTTTCGTTTTGTCTTGTCTCGTCTCGTCACGTCAGTGGCTCGAACTGGAATTGAGTTCAGTTAAGTTGACTTGTGCCTTGTGTTGGCTTCTGTTGGCTTGTCTTCACTCGTTTGTGTCTTGTGCTGACTTGCCTTTGAGTGCAGTTGATTTAATTTTGTTGAAATTACATATTTCTCTTGGTTTTCACTTGCACATTGCGTATCGTATGCTTCTCTTCTCTTTCACTGCCCACAACCTTTTTATTTCCTTTTTTGTTTTTTTTTTTGTTTGGTTTTTGTTTTGTTTTGTTGTTTACGCTTCCAATATGAATTTAATTTTCAATTTTCAATCTTTTCTTGTGTCTGCATTGCAGCAACAGCATCATCAACGGCATCAGGGATAGCAGCAGCAGCAGCCGCAGCCGCATCAGTAACAGCAACGGTGACGGCAGCAACGATCACAGCAACAACGCGACAGCATATTCATTTCGATGCTTTCAATACGACGCGTTCGCTATCGACAACAGACGACGCAGCAGGAGCGACAGTTTTTCTGCCAACAACGGCAGTACAGCCAGCGGCAGCCGGTGTTAATCATCCTCCGACGCCCAGCAGTTGGTTCGCCTCCTATGCGCCGTCAACAACATTCTATGAGAGTAAAACGTCCATGAAAATGCGAAATGGCATTGACGGCAACAGCGGCAATGGCAACAGCGGCAACGGCAACAGCGGCAACGGCATCGGCAATGGCATCGGCATTGGCATCAACAGCAGAGGCATTGGTACATCAATCAGTAAAAGCGCAAATGTGGGCGGCAGCGGCATTGGCAGTGGCACGGGCAGTGCGCCTACGGATGCATTGACAACACCCGTGACAGCATTGAAGAGCACGCGCAGCACCAGCAAAATGCCAATGGACATTGCTGCACACCCAAAGAATCATTGGCCCGCTGCAGGTGAGTCGTATGCACGTTTCCGCGTTGTGTGTATAAAGCAAAGACATGGAAGTGCAGTACAAACCGCATCAGACATTTTAGTCAGATCATTGCTATGCTAGACCTAAAGCGACATACACTGTGAATGGCATTACATAGAATGGGTGTAAATAGAAGAAGAAGAAGAAGAAGAAGAAAAAGAAGGAGAAGTGCATAATACACTTTGTGAAGTTGCAGCAGCGTTAGAATGTCAAAGGAGTAGCTGAACAATAGACGCACAGCTGCGCTAACAAAAGAATTGAGTAATATGTTGGCAGCAGATAGAGGAACGTGTGTAAACTAAAGAATTATGACAGACATAGCAACGTAAAAGATGCTGAATTTGAAATATGTTAAGAACAGATGAGCAGACTGTCAATGAAAACAATTTGTGAGCTCAGCTAAGGTTTAAATATGACAAAGAAAACAAAAAGCAGAAGGCAAACGATGTCGAATTGATATCACAAAGAAGTGTGTAAGTAAGTCAGTAAGTCTAAGTAGGAGAACGTTGAATTGGGAACGCGAGGGTTCGTTGGTAGTGCAGTGGGTCCTTAATCAGCGAGAACAGACATTCTGCTTCTTCTGCAGCAGAGACCACATACATAACAATAATAATTGCATCTAAGAGATGCTTCCCATAATATAATTACTGACCAGCTTCAGCATTATATTATTCCGAATTCATGAAAATGTTAAAAAGCAAAGGACCTAAGTGGCTGCCCTGTGGGACACCAGAATGGACATAAATATTTTTAGAAACACAGCCATTAAATAACACTCTTTGGGACCTACGTCTTAAGTAGCTATCAATCCACCTTACAAGATTAGGCGAAAAGCCAAATCTGTCTAATTTGGTAAGAAGCAACGAATGGCAAACACTATCAAATGCTTTACTGAAAACTGTATAAATAACATCTGTCTGACAACAACGGGCAAATCCACTGGAAACAAGTGAAGTGAACTCCAGAAGATTTGTAACAGTTGAACGTTTTTTAGAAAAGCCATGTTGAGACATACATAAATTCGGAATAATATAATGCTGAAGCTGGTCAGTAATTATATGTTCGAGCAACTTTGGTATTGCGCAAAGCTTAGCAATACCTCGATAGTTTTAAATATCCCTTTTACTACCTTTTTCATGAAGAGGCAAAATGTAGGATTCTTTCCATACCATAGGAAAAGAAAAGGTCGTAAGCGATAAATTGAACAACTTACGAAGAGGAAGAAGTAAAGCGCTAGCACAGTTCTTTAAAACACATGCGGGAATACCATCAGGACCAACAGAAAAAGTGGGTTCAATAGATAATAAATAAGACAGAAGAATTCTTTCATCAATAACAGGGCAATTGATAGGGTAAGAGGCCCCATTACTTGGGTCGGAATAAAAACTACGTGAGACAGAACTATC
>JBAMBQ010003430.1:0-22406 GCA_037044495.1 Stegana nigrithorax
CGAGCAGCTAACTAAACGTTCCAACGAGCGCGCTGCTGAATTTAAAATTTAAAAGTATAATCTAAAAAAAAAAATTACGGAAACTAAATTTAAAGTTGTTTAACTTTATAACATTAGAGTGACCTAAACACACTCCGCTAACGAAATACGCTACGACTATAAGTGTAACAACCCATGTTCTGGCAGACCTCAAGTGGCTTCGGGTTTTCATTTCCATTGAGCAACTTTGGAAGAAACTTCTTTGGAGGTCTTTGAAGCATATCCGTTACCAATAAACTTTAATAAAAGCGGGCCCTGAATTCAGGAATGGTCTGTAACGACTGAAAAATTATTTACTAAATGAAAGCGGAACTTTCTACTTTTAATAACTTATTCACAGACATTGTGATGTTAATGTTGTCAATAGATAAGCAATCAAATGTTAATTATAAAACTTCAAGTTATTTGGGTTCTTTATTTACAAATTCTTTGTGTGAATTTGATTTTTCAATTTGTTGTTTATTTGTTTATTTTGATCGAGCACTGTTTTTACATACATACATATGTTTGTATGTACATCTAACAATAAGTTTTTAACCAAGTTCATACATACATACATATGAGTCGTGCCTGTGTCACTTTTTCATTTATAGCGACACCTACCAGATTATTTCTAAATTTATTTTGTATAATATCCACGCATGCAGCCACCACCAGATGATTGGATTCATCTTCTGCGTCCCCTAAAGATGTGTGTTTAGTCTGAAACCAATAAAGCGTTGCACGGTACAGCTGCTCCAACAAAGAGATCAGCAGCAAGTTTTGCTCAATCTTATTTGTATTACGAATATCACATTTATCCATTGTCATAATGTTTTTACAATGTTTTGTTTTATAGTCAGTTGAATTGTTTTTGTATCACATTGTCTCATCTATGCTGCTGCTCTTCTTTCGTTTTGTTGACTCGCCTAATAGAAGAAGAAGAAGACAACCTTTTCGACTCTGAAGCCCTGATTTCTGCACTAAACAACACTGGCGTTGACGTCATAATGACTAATTTTAAATCATCATCATCATATTTCTGGCAGTTTGCCAGTTCTAATAAAGTCTAGGGCTGTCATCTCACCACGCTGTCCATGGATTCGAGTGAGTAACCTAAGAAGTTAAAAAGGATAAATTTATTCATATCGGGCCAGTTTTACTATATCATTTGACACGTTCCAATGTTCGCTAGGAGAGCGGTGGAGGTTAGGCACGTTTGTAACTCTTAGGGCTACCACCTCGCAGAAGTTTGTCCGGCCGCCGATGATTAGTCAAGGTAAAAAGTCCAAGACAAAACAAAGCGAAATTTTACGTTGTTCATCACTAATACACTGGAATAGAGTTTGCAGAGCACGAAACCGGAATGGTCCTCTCTAACTCTGACACATTTACAGTACAAATCCAGATCCAGCTAATAAATCGAGATCGACAATTTATACAATAAACCTGGACTTATAACGAATCATTTTGCCCGATCCCTTGAAGTTCGTTATAAGTGTGATATGATATGTATGACTTTTTATACCTTGTATCAAAAAATGATAATGGTATATTAAAGTTGTGCAAATATATGTAACAGACAGAAAGAGACGTGGTAGACCTTACAGTGTATATATTCTTGATCAGCATCGAAAGACGAATCGATCTAGCCATGTCCGTGTGTTTGTCTGTCCATATGAACGCACGGATCTTGGAATCGGTCAGACCTACAATCACCAAATTTGGCACGAAGATTCTCCTAATCCATAGGCATAACGAGTTTTTTTTTCGATATTCAACCTATAACATATAGCTGCCATAGGAACGATCGGCCGAAAAACCACATTTACTGAGGAAAACTTTTTTGCTTATTAGGATATCGTTACCAAATTTTGGATTTAACAATTTTTGTAATATCCAATCATATTCCTGAATATGATAAATACTGGTTTACTATAACATATAGTTGCCATAGGAACGATGGGCCGAAAAATGACTTTTACTAAGAAAAAAAAATTGTTTTTTTCTTGAGATATCCTTACATAATGAATACAAAATATTAAAGCAACAAAAAAATATTATCAGTATTGGATTGGGAACAGGGTATTCTATAGTCGGGTGCGCCCGATTACTTCTGCGAATTATTAATACGTTGGAAATCAGGGGTGTGAATGAGCGCACGGTTGAGAGATCCTACCTACCTTTGTTCAACGCTAAGCTAAATTATCGGTGATTTGTGTTTGATGGCTATACGACTATCAGAGTGTAAATGACGAATGGTGGGATTAATGTAGAGCCTTCATATTTATAAATTTGTTTAGAAGTATCTTGTTGTTGTTTTAGGTTAATATATTTTTCAAAACATTTTACTTGGAAATTAAATGTCATGTATATATGTACCAGCTTGCTGGGCAAGTTTTTTTTTTTTGATTTACAATTTGGTCGCGATTAGGAGTATTAATAATACAAGCGTCACCGCGGCTAGAACCATGATGACACACATTTTACGGTTTTTACGTTGGTAATATTCAGAACGCTGTAGCTGCCGCAGGCCCTCATAAACACGCGTCTGTGTTTGTTCAACATTGTAGTCGATACGATCCATCACTGTGCCTTGCTCCTGAACCATTTGTCCAAGATCCTTAAAAATGTCATTGAGATCGTAGATGGACTTAACAATTTTTGTAACTTCTGCTTCACGGTGCTGCGCCAACCGTGCATTCTCTTCTTCAAATAACAACATTTGTTGCTGTGATAACCTGTTAGTGATTGGTTTTTGAAAATGTGCATCAATGTCTGCCTGCTGCAATTCATCTTCGTCATTGTCGTACGTTTGTAAATATGTTTTATGGGGCACTGTCGACGACATTGTTGCCGTCCCTGTTGGTCTGGCTGCTGCTACATCTGCCGACTCGAGGAGTAATGGAGGCTGTAAAAAGTTATCGAAGGTGTCCACGAAGTTGCTGCGTTCACTAAATACACCACCTAATTCAACATTAGTGAATTCATCGTTTTCGAAATATTTTTGTGAACGCTCTTCTCGTGAGTTAAGCTGGTGTAAGTAAGCATTTTGACTCCAACGGAATTTTGCGGTTAGCTCCTGCAATTGAAGGAACAAACAGATGACGGCGTTAGCAGTCAAACGTTGCTCGCATTTACTGCCGATGCTGAGACTGGATCGTATACATTGTATATGGCGATGCGTTGATGTTATAAGTTTTGAAATCTCTTGGCTAAGAACTTCAATGGCCTGTTCCTCTTCCATATGTTCATCGAAAGCAGGGCGCAAAAGATGACGTGCATGGAGCGAACCGAGTTCGTCTAATTTCGGTTTTATTCTGTTGTGTATCCCACCAAAGCATTGATATTGGAAGTTAAACTAAACGATAGGAACTCACTTGGACATTGTATACTGCGCTTCTTCAAGCTTATCGATCCATACTGGTGGCGTTCCATAGTCGTCTTGCAACTCCAAACCCTCCTCAACGTTACGCATTGAGCTTTTCAACAAACGTTCACCATCGCTGTCACGCTATATATTTCATTAGAATGGTAAATCGTTCAATCAAAATTTGTACTAATCTGTTTGAAGTCTAAAAAGTTAAACAATATGTTATTGCGCTTACATACCCTGCTGTCCACGTAGTGTTTGCGATTTTTACTTGCATTATTTCGCATAATAATGAAAACTTCTGTTAGATTGCGTGAAGTCATTATTTCGAATAAAAGAAGACTTGAGTAACTAACTTCCCGTAATTACTGGGATAATTCCGGGGGAATTAATCCTTTAAACTAGTATGAAAGTTTAGTAAAGTTTATTATAAGCCAGTTTGTTTTAATAATATAAAAATGTAGTTGTACTACATATTGTGTATACTTCAAATTGTCGAACAGCTGGTCGACTTAAGGCTGGTAGTTACGTGTGAGTCGTGCGACTCACGATACATGCGTGCGACTGTTGGATGTCGGTTGAATGAAATTTGAAATAATTTCGTTTGTCGCTCAAATTTTGAATGCGAGAATACATTTCATAAAACAGTACATATTTGTTATATTTTTATATTGGTGCGGCTTGGGTAAATATGAAAAATATTAGATATGGATGAGACTGAACAAATGCGTGATATTATTGCAAAATAAGAAACTGTGCTGGGAATTAAGGAAATCATGTTTTTGTTTTATTTATTAAAAAATAAACAATGAAAACATACTCCGAATAAGTTGAGAGAAACTTTTTATTTACATTTTTTTATTAATGTTTTAACTACAACATATTTGGTAGTAAAAAAATAAAAATTTTTAAAAAGAATTACTGATTTCAGATCGTTGATAGCATTGTTTAATTGAAAAAGTGGGCGCCAAGAATTCACAGTTATGTGTCGTTCTCATAAGAACGCCGCGACTTTATATTTGTGACGTCATATTGAAATTGCTCTTTGGTCGGATTTCTAAATTTTACACTACATGCTGGTGTTATTTGGTAAAATATTAAAATTTAGCAAATATTAATTCTGCATTCAATTGGTTATTATTAATTTGAAACAACTCAAAATGGCTTATAAAGGTGCAAGTGTACAACATGTTTACCATTAGTTTTTGCTTAAAATAAATTTCAGTTTGATTTTTCAAATGCTCAATTCACCAGCTGAGTGAACAATATATTGACTTTATAATATGATGCAACACTAATTTCGCCATTTTCATGTTATGTTCAACACTGAAATACGTTATTTCAGCGCTGGATACACTGATTTCCTCTTGATGTCATCATGCGAGAGTGGTCCGGTTTCGAGAGAGAAAAAGGCTCAAATGGCGTCTATTTCTATTTATTACACCACTATGGTTGATAGCTAGCTTTTTGATTTAATTCTGATTTTCACTAAATGAACTGCAGCGTGTATATTCTGTCTACAATATCCATAAACCAACTAGTTCTATAAATAACACGTGTTCTTTGTGAAAGTTTAATGGTAACGGGCTTTTTGGCTTAGCCATATTTGGCTTAAAAACTCAATGTTATATAGTATAATAGTAAAAAAAGCGTTCGATTATATTCAACATTCAGACCACTCACATAGCATTGATCTATTTAATCATATATATGCCGAAAATTCCACTAAACAGCAGCAAAGTGCTATATTGTAGTAATTCCTAAATTGTGAAAAAACATCTGTTCAAAAATACAAGTCAAACAAACGGTTTTGTTAAATAATCATAAATTTAGTAGCAGTGAGCTTTCTTATCGCAACGTTGCCGAGTATATTTTACGTGCAAATTGTTGTTCGGTTATTAAAAGCATGATGCATTTGCGAAAATCGATTCGATTTGTAGACGTTCAACGTCTATGAGCTTCACGGACAGTCTGGAGTTTGGCGCACTCTGAGCATTTTTGAAAAGCGGATAAAAAAAAAGGGGTGAATTGCAAAGATTATATAATAAATCCAGAAATATTCAATAAACACGGTAAGTAGCAAGCAAATGGTGTTTGCTAGAAAATTTTATTTAAAACCGAATATGTATATGTATGTGTATATTGCGTATTACTTTTTATATACATGTGTTTGTATATATATACATATATATCTATTGTCGAAATCTTATATATATATAAATAGAAATGTAAACAAGAATTTGCATAGCAGAAATTTGAGATGGAGGTTTGATTGTCATTGATTTCATCATGTTTTAATAGTTACGTAGTTTGATTATTGCTAACGTAAGCGCCGACGTCAGATAGTTTTTGATTGTAACCGGCAAATTCTTTCTGTTAAACCTAATTACCTTGGAGCGTGTGTTGTACACATTTCTACAAAAAAAAACATGTGTACATACATATGTTAGGCTATGAGTGCTAAGTATTTTTAAATTAAAAGTTCAATACTAATTAGCACGTACATATTAAGGTTCCCTGGAATTGTTGAAGCTAAAACGAAACTGGCAGAAATTGTGAGAGTGACATTTTAACACAACTAAACTAATTTGCTGAACCAATTGTAGTTTAAGTTGACTTGTATTTTTTTGTTATCGTCGTTGTCTAATTAGTATGCTTTTTTTTTTAGCAACAGCAACTCAAACTGGACACAAATGGCAAACACTCGAACATGGAAAGGAGTGATTCTCCACGGGACACTAATTTGACCCCATTGAACTCGCCGGATATCAACACTCCAGTGACGCCAACGCGGCAGAGTTCATCGATGCGTCACAACTTTAGCAATGGCAATCTGGTTGCACATGAGATGAACGAGGCACGCGTTCGCGTCATTTATACGGGTGGAACCATTGGTATGGTACGCAATGATAGTCACGGTAAGGCTCAATAATAGGTTGCCTATTTCTGCGGGTAAATCAATCTCAATTTGCTTACAGTCCTGACACCAGTATCGGGTGCGCTGATAAAAAGCATTCGCAAATACCCAAACATGCACGATGAAGAGTACGCCATCCGTAAGTTCGGCAATTTGTCATCGATGTCGCCGCTTGTTTTACCTTACGTGCAGGATGCGCCTCGTCGTGTTCTCTACCAAATTACTGAGTATGAGCCGCTGCTAGACTCTAGTAATATGACAATGAACGACTGGGCGCGGATTGCGAAAGATATTCATGTGAGTTGCTTTTTATTTTTGACTATGCTGTTTCCATAATTGAATTGTTTTTAGATGAATGATATTTTGTATTTTATAGCAATCTTACGAGTTTTTTGATGGCTTTGTTGTGTTGCACGGCACTGATACGCTGTCCTACACCGCTTCTGCGCTTTCGTTTATGCTAGAGAATCTCGGAAAATCAGTTATCATTACTGGTTCGCAGATACCCATCTTTGAGACACGCACAGATGGCAAGGACAACTTTACATCAGCTTTAATAATCGCCGGTAATTATGTTATACCCGAGGTTTGTGTCTTTTTTGGCAATAAGCTGATGCGCGGTAATCGCACCATGAAAATGAGCTCAAATTCGTTAGATGCTTTCGATTCGCCGAATGCACCACCATTAGCGCAGACGGGCATCAGTGTGAATGTCGACTATCGGCTCATATTCCGGTCGTGCAGTGTGGAGCGCTTTAGGGTGCAACTAGAATTGGACAGAAATGTGGGCGTACTCCGTATTTTTCCAAGTATATCAACGTCCACTTTTAAAGCATTTTTGGCTCCGCCAATTAAAGGCGTGGTCTTGCAGTCTTTCGGATCGGGAAATGTACCTTCGAATCGTGAAGATTTAATGCAGGAACTAAAAGCTGCTGCAGATCGTGGTGTGATCATTGTAAACTGCACACAGTGTCCAACGGGTTCAGTGGCTGAGATATACGACACGGGTAAAATTCTTTTCGACATGGGAGTACTACCGGGCTATGACATGACGCCTGAGGCAGCCTTAGCAAAACTTGCATATGTGCTTGGGAAATCCGAGTGGTCCTTTGAATTAAAAAAGCATATGATGAAATCTAATCTTCGTGGGGAATTAACATCAGCTATAACGCCTAAAATGGAAGAATATGATCTGGTGGACGCTGTCGCACGTTCCTTACATTTGTCCAGTCCACAGGAGTTAGATCAGTTAGGTGCAACGCTTTTTCCTGCAATGCTCAATGCTGCCGTTGTCGACGGTGATATTCAAAAAGTTTGTTGAATTTTTTTGACAATGTTCACTCAAGATTCTGTCGAGTTAAATTTTTGGTCTTTTACTTTTAATTCACAGATCAATAATCTAAAAGCCTATGGTGCCGATTTGTCTGGCGTTAATCATGATCACCGCACGGCATTGCATTTGGCATGTCGCTTAGGAAATGTGGAAATTGTTAACAATTTACTGCTGAACGGAGTCTCATTACATATACGTGATGTTTATGATCACACTCCTCTCATGGAAGCTATTTCAACAGATAATCATGAGATTATTCAGCTATTAATAAACTGTGGCGCTCATTTGACAGGCTCATCGCGTGCTATTGGGGAACAATTGTGCGCAGCTGCTGCACGTGGCTCTAAGAAACGTCTTAAGTCCTACCAATTTGCAGGCGCTGATCTCTCGCATCCAGACCCGTCTGGTCGCACTGCGCTACATGTGGCAGCGATGCATGGGCATGGTCACCTAGTAAAATACCTACTACCATTTACAGAAAACTTGAATGAAACAGATATGTTGGGCCTAACGCCATTGGATTATGCAGAGCGTTCTGGAAAAACGGACATTACACAATTATTAATAAGTGCAACCGAAAAGCTTTAGCAAGGATTACCTCAAATACTTTATTATTTGATCTAGAATATTGGAGTATATCGCAACACGATATGTTAAAGGATAAAAACAATAAGTTCCTGTTTTTAGTTATTCTGCTACCTTTTGAGGCATTTTAAGTCAGAAGACAAAGCTTTATAGTTTAAAAAGGGAAAGCATGTAAGGCTTTTGAGAGGCTTGAGAGCCGCTTTGTGGTTCACTTTAGAAAATTTTCCTATTTTAGTGAAAGAACATTTTTTTATTTTTTTTTTTAATGCAGTTTACACTCACAATCGTCCGTAAATTATGTTTTCGTGTTGAAGAGTAGTTTGGTTCCGTTTTACTTCGGGAACTTTGAGCTAGTTGGCAAAGAATTGGCCTGCCGATTGTTTTTCAGAATGTTAGTAGCAAAATGGAAAAATTATGCAGTTGTTTGAAAACTTCTCGGTTGTGCTTTATTCTTTACGAATTGAGAACTGAGTTCTAAATAGTGTTCTAGAGGACGAGTTCATCTCGCAAACACAAATAGCACAGCAAATTCAAACCACAACCCAAGGATTACTTATTTGAGAAAGAACAACGCAAACATACTTCATGTTTTTACTTTTGTCTGCATCATGTGTTGCTCAAACTAATTCCCTTTTGCTTTTTTTTTTGGTAGCATGTTTTTAATAAAATAATTCGTAGGCTTTATATTACTAATTGGTAATCAGTGTATATTGAATGAAATTTAAATTCAACTTATTACGTATCTGTTATTCAAATTGTCAATGTCATCTTCCAAACTAATAAATGTTTCGAAAACAATTTTATAACTTTGACTTTTGGCATTTATATGCCTTTAAAATTGAGAATCACAAAATAAAACTAGAAAGGCAGGGCTATAGTCGGGCGTAACCGAATATAGAAAACCCTGTACCGAAGCCAAAACTTAATATATTTTTTTGTTGCTTTAATATTTTGTATTCGTTATGTAAGGATATCTCAAGAAAAAAAAATTTTTTTTTTTGTAAAAGCCATTTTTCGGCCGATCGTTCCTATGGTATCTATATGTTATAGTGCACCGATATTTATCATATTTAGGAATATGATTTGAATTTACTTAGAGTCCATAAATCCAAAATTTGGTAACGATATCTTAATAAACAAAAAAGTTTTTCTCAGTAAATGTTGTTTTTCGGCCGATCCTTCCTATGGCAGCTATATGTTATAGTAAACGGATATTTATAATATTCGGGAATATTATTGGATATTACTTAGAATTGGTAAATCCAAAACTTGATAACGATTGCTTAATATACAAAAAAGTTTTTCTCAGTAAATGTTGTTTTTTGGCCGATCGTTCCTATGGCAGCTATATGATATAGTGAACCGATATACATAGTTTTTAGATATGTGATTGGGCATTAGGTAAAACAATTAATTCCCAAATTTGGTAAACATATCTTAAAAAATAAAGCGGTTTTTGTTACTAAATATGGCTTTTCGGCCGATCATTCCTATGGCAGCTATATGTTATAGAACGAATATTGAAAAAAAAACTCGTTATGCCTATGGATTGGCAGAGTCTTCGTGCCAAATTTGGTGGTTGTAGGTCTTACCGTTTCCGATATCTGTGCGTTCATACGGACAGACGGACATGGCTATATCGACTCGCCTTTCGTTGCTGATCAAGAATATATATACTTTGTGGGGTCTGCCACGCCTCCTTCTGCCTGTTACATACATTTGCACAACTTTAATATACCCTTTACCATTTTTTGGTACAGGGTATAAATATATTTTGATTATGAATATATAAAATACGCATATAATGCAGATAACCAATGCCACACGCAAATACGGTCGTGAAATAAAGCGTCCAATTCCTCTTGAACAACTTAATGCAGTATGCAAACATGACAAACCCAATGACAATAGCATTCTAATTAATATTTATATATAGAATATATACATTAATATTTGTCTCTATGACTAACGTTTTCATGCAAATAATAGAACTTCAAGATGTAGAAGGTAGCGATTATATTTGATTTAAAAAAAACTATATTTGTTTAAAGAAAACGAAAAAAAAAAACAAAAGAAAACAAAAAATATTTTAAAGTTCTTATTAAAAACGTGTATATTTATTTAAACGCAAAAATATTTTACATTCATAAGTCTGATAAATATGAAGTCTGCCAATTCCTTCACATTACAATGAAAAATTATGCACTGTAACATACTTTTAGGCTTGATAGTTTTTGGGTCGATCACCATTTCGTATTGACAATGTCGATTCGACAGAACCGGGAATCATCAAAATTTAATTGATCGATTAGCATATGTTCAAGCACTCAAATAATGGCTAATGTAAACGATAAATCTTTTAAACACAGGATAAAAAATTTTCGTCAACTGTCAAAAAAAACTACTAGCAGAGTATTCCCATATTAAAGCAAAACATTGTAATAGACTTTATAGTAATGGTACTTAAATACTTACTGCGAGAACCAAAACAGTTACGGTAAAGAAACATCATACTTTTTCGATCCAAACATTAAATCCAATTAAAATGCATTAAAACTCTCGGGTACAAAATAAAAAAAAAAATAAAAGTAACAGAAAAATGTATGTATGTCTTTATTTTCTTCAAATCAAGCTAAATATAAGCAAGTTTAAAATAATTCTTCGATTGACAAATACGTGTCTAATATTTTGCAAAAACTCATGAATCACAATTGCTCCCGAAAAACTCTATTAATGGCATGCATGTCGCCAACATTTTTGTTAAGTTCCGCTGTTCCCTCTCGATTTAGTTCATTGCAGTTGTAGAAAATCCTAGTCAAATCTTGATTGAATATAGTTTAAAATATGACTACTAATGGAACTTATGCTATATATGACGGATCCGTTGCAGATATTAATGATCTTCACAAAGCTCAGGTCTCAATAGAATGTTTTAGTTTAACACACCTTTTGTTAATTAACCAAGAGCACGTTCAATTAGAGAAAAGCTTCTTAAATCTTCAGTCGATTTTTAAGGAAATAAGATTACATGAATTGATTTACACAAAGAAAAAAAAAACAGTTTAAAACAATATAAGGTAGTTGTTATATGGCATGGATTGTACAACAAATGGTTGTGTTGTTTAAAACAATAGCTGGAGTAATGGCTGAAAATAGCAGAGGCTGCTGAGTTATAGTTTGTCCAAAAGAAATCCAATGTTTGTCAGTGTGACGGCTGGGTGCAGTCAAGTGAGTTTAAGTCTACTATAATAACTTAGTTTTGAAAGCTTTGCTGATTTTCAAAAAACATTTTCTCAATTGTTCGTGTTGAATGCCTGCTCAATAGGGAGCATAGAACACGCGGCTTTCATTTCAGTTTTGTTTTTTGAAGATCAACAGGCGTATAACGTTATACTATTGTTTTATCAGTTTTTTGTGTTATATGTACCGGATTATTGGATTATAAGGTTTTAAATATTTATGACTTTCTTTCGCCGAAGAGCGTATAACGTTACTGCTATACACTTTTCGTGCATATTTTTTATGTATGTAGTTTCCACATACTTTGTGTATACATTATCCGATATATTTTTGTGAATCTTTTTTGATTCCATATATCTATGTATATATAAATAAATAATTTTTATGTATTACGAATTACTTTTTATTTGCTTTGTAGTTTTTATTTGTTTATGTTTTGTTTTATTATCCGCAATTCGTAAAACATAAAAAGATCGAGAAAAGTTTTTTGTACGTTTCTAATTTTCGTTTTCGGAAACGAGTCACAATGAGAGTTCGTAATCGAAAACGATTTCTACCAATTAATATAATAGTCTTGATACTACTTGACTGAACCGGCGTAACGAAAGGATTAACCGTAATAGTTGAAAATATTATTTAGAATTAACAGAAAAATAAGGAAAAATCATACGGATAATAGTCCAGAGTTCTATATAGTTACCCACGAACACCAAAGATATGTTGACCATTTAACGCGCACATTTACAATTTTAAATTTTTGTATATTAAAAGAACTTTACTTGTAACGCTTCAGCCTCGTAGCTATTGTCAAATTGGTACACAGCGAGTCTTTGATTGGAAAACCAATTTGAGTTTTTAAATAACGTAAATAAGTCAAATAAAAAAGGTGTGTGTGTGTGGTTGTGTTGGGATGGTGTAAATGTGATACGGATACCTAATTTTACAAGGATTAAGCGACTGAGAGGATTCAGAAAAGAGATGTGAAATGCGGACGGCGCGTGCGCGATTCAGATCGGTTACTTCCGTTTTATATCTACGAAAGAATCAATTCTGCTTATTAAAGTTAATTCTGCACAATTTTATGACATTCCAAATGCGTGCGGCTTATTGACTAATTCGATAGCTTAAGTAATCCAAAAAAAAAACAGCGGACCCTCGCGCGCATTTCATACTGTGAATAAAACTAATGTAAACTAATGCAAAAAATGAGCCTGAGTATGTCTGTCAATTGAAATACGCTCGTGACAGTCGATTGCATAGGAAAGCACAACTTAGTGGTGCAACAAAAGCCCGCAAACAGGGAAAACTGGGTCCATTTGTCCGAAGTCCTCTTAGAAACGAAGTTGACCTTTATACGCGTGAGGTAAATATAATAGCGGCAAAAGTGACCACCAACCAGGATAATATGCAGACAGACATTCAATCGTGTTCTACTCTAAGGAGAACAAAATTAGCATGTCGCAGTAGATTTGCAGTTGAAGACATTATGGATATTGTAAAACAGCGCTAGAAAAAACCGCGCATCTTTTGAAACGCATTTATTCAAGCACGAAAATTTACTGCAGCTTGCCTAAGCATCTGTTAACTGACGAAATCGGAAATATAGAATGTTAGAGAACTTAAATCAGTTGAATTCACCACAAAAGCACCAAAAGTTTTAAAGAAAAAAAAACTAAAAACTCAAAAACTGGGCCATCGGTTCTGACGCTCCAAGTTTTTTTCGTTCGAAGACTAAGAGCTGAAAAATATAGCATAAAAATATGTTAGTATCAGGAAGGCAATGATTTTATATTGTACACAACAACAAGAAACAAATCTAAACGAGACATGAGTTGTATGCGTAAAAGCCTGCAAATGAAATTATAATTTGCGCTTTTCTAACTAATCTAACGAATAAGCAACTTGCTATCTAATTTTTCCCACATAAACTCATGCCAAGTCAAGTTAAAATTTTTTACATTGATAACTGTATTGGTTCCAGTAGCACTTTCTACAAACACTTTTCCGCCTACCTACACTTGAATACAAATGATTTTCACGCTTTATATTTATATATTTTTATATAAATTTTTTTTTTATAGTTTGTAAGACACGTGAAATATCGTCGTAAAAATCATGTGTACGAACTTGTATAACGGATATGTACATTTCAGCGTGTAAAACGTTTGCTCTGGCATTAATTTTTTTTTTTTAGCTATTATTATCTAAAACTATGTCTATTAAACCCTATTGCATACACATCATTTAAAACTAAGCTGAGCTTAGCTAATAAATGTTGTATGCGTTTTATTGTCTTTCAAAGTCATTATTGTTTATATTTTGAAAAAGAAATCTATCACTATTTAGCGCTCTGCACTAAAATCCGGTAAAGAAAATAAAAACCTAAGGCTGCCAATTACAGTTACCAATGCTATAGATAAATACAAAAAAACTCGCATTGAGGACAACTCACCTGGACTCAGATATTAAAAATGCATTTATATTTATTATAAATATTGACGATTTCTGAAAGGCAACTATTTACATTAGCTTCACAATATAAAGTTGCATTTGCAACAAACGAAACTGAAGAAACTAATAAAGAGGTATTGCAGCTTGTGGCGAATCCAAAGTTTAGTTTTGCAACATAAATTTGCTGCACAAAAATAATTTACAAGATCTCGCAGGTGAGCGAACTTTCGTGGCTTTTGACACAAATATGTGCCAACCGAAGGAGAGAAATACAAGAAATTGAGTTAATTGACAAATCCAATATGCTACACTGCGAAGGAACTGCGAGCATTTTGGGTCTAGTTGCCTTAAGCCCCCCCCACAAGACTTTCCACCACAGTTCACGTTTCGTTCTGTCTGCAATGGCGAACCCGTTGTCGACAATCCCACTTAAAACTAGATAACTACATAAACTTAATAAAACTCCTTACCACATACCGTACGCGTTCGCCATTTTGTTTGTCGGGGAGCGTTTGTCATGAATCCGCGTTTGCCCTGTTGGCGAGCTTATTGACACACAACAAAGTCATTACTTCAACGATCAGTGCGCGCAGTCAGCTTGAATACCTAATTGATGTATCTATAAATATTTGTGCACTTAATGCCCATACCCAAAACAAGCGTACACACAATTGAAACATTACGAAAATCATGCAGCAAGTAATGGCGTTAGTCTTGCCATCTTCCTAGAAGAGACTTAAAACGTTAAATTTGGCACGTCTGAATACACGCACGCAGCACGCACGACACTCTCGAATTATAGTAAATTGAGTTACTTTGCAAGCTAGGTGATAAAGATCGAAGGTCCAATGTTGGAACACCAAATAATTGTTGTCTAGACAGCCGTCCCACGATGCACACGGCGCAGCAAGTTGAGTCAAGATTGAGCGCCGAAGTTTTTTTTCTTTTTATTTCTTTTTTATTTACTTCAGGTAGTCCGTCTTCCCAAGGGTAGAATACCTACAGCTACTCACTATACCATGTATGTCCGGGCCCCTTTTTTCTTTTTATTTCTTTGCCCACCCCAGTCACGAGTCTGTACGTTTTGACAGGCTTTCCCTGATAGCATGATGCAAGACCAGCTCCCTGTGCGCTTAGCTTTCAAGACGCTTGGCAAGCAAATGCACTGAGTAAGCACAAGTCACATCGCGTCATTTTCTTAGGAAATGAAAATATAACAAAAGCAATATTTTTGCCAGTTCTGATGTTAGGTCAAATGAAATTAAAAAAGACTAGAACGGAAACGGTTAAACAGAAAATGCACTTTCGTACTCGGCCAGCAGCGCAGTATAAAAAAGAAATTTAGAGATTTAAAGATACGCACGAACCGGCCGCGACACGCGACAGGCTTCCAAACAAGAGACGAGAAGACATACAGATCATTAATGCACTTTTACTTTTAGTTTAAAAAAGCCTACTTCATATTAAGTTATGTTTCACATTTTTGATTTTTTTAGTTATTGATCTTCAATGGTTTATTATACACCTACTCTATATGCCACGGTTTGTGTTCACATTTCAAAGCATGTCCCCCTGATCTTTTTGAACAGGTATTTGTACGAACATGCAAAAATTTGTGGTTTATTTTACACATATGCATTCGATGCTAAATGTGTATTTTTTTAGCATAAAGCGCACACGCGTCTCGACTATGGCATGTTGTATTTTTTTTTTTGTTCAGATTACATGTTCGTACAACATACTAAACTTTTAGCTTTTCATGCGCACACAAAACGGTTTTGTATTGTTTGATAATTGAATGTGATTTTATTTGGTTATTGTTTATCGAATCTAAGTGCACCAAATGCCGTACATATGAAAGTAAGCACGTCAACTAGGACTTTACTTACTCGACCGCTCATCAAATTGCTGGGATGGATGTGCGTACTTGCGCAGGCGCGGTTGGCGTTTCCTTCCGACGAAATATTGTTAGAACTGCACTCAACGAATGCTAAACTGCTACTGTGGACCAAGTGTGTCAGGCCGTTTAAGTTAAAGGATTTTCTCAAGTCAATGTGTTCGTCTGTCCTTGTTGAAAGGTCATAGTGCTAACACAGCTGTTCATATGCAACCCTTGCGAACTAATCGCAATCATGCAACGATCGTCTGCCAAGAGGTATGAACAAGACGTCCATGATTACGTTCAAGCAGCACTCAGGTAGCTGAGAACCCGCCAAAATGTTTTCAGGCAGCGCGCATGTCAACTTTTCCGTTTGTGTATTTGTACAGTACGAACCCTAGACTCACTATCTCAATAAAATCATAAAATAACGATACATAAATACCTGAATGTTTATAGCGTTGATCCAGAAATGCAGCCGTTCAAATTTTCGCGGGAAAACGTTCAATATGCAAAAAAAAAAAAACAAAAAAAAAACTTATTTCAGCACCAGTTTCGTATTTTTACTACTTACCCTCTGTTTAACCGAAATTGTTGGCTAGCAAACTGCATTTAAGAGATTAAAAAAAAAAAATTTTTAAAACAATGACACACACTTGTAAAAACATTTCTGTATATATTCTTACCACAATAAAAAAAAAAAATCGAACGAACACCGAAAAGTACAGCCTAGCCAAGAAGTAATAAATACGATGCGTGTGAGTCACTAAGCGCGGGAAACCGTTACGTGTTTTTATTTTAATTCGATCTTGGGGGGAAGAAAAAGCGTAAAACAAAGAAAATGTATTATCAATTCAGGCATATGCTTAGTTGGATAGATTCCTCTTTATCAATACTCACCTATGATGTTAAAAGCGCGAGACTTCCAACTTTTTTTCGGCACCAACCTCAACTCAACCGCATGTCCGTCGGCAACGTATTAACTGTACTCAAACTAACTAAATTTGGTATTTTGTTCCAACAAAAAAAAAAAAAAAAAATTACTAATATTCCTAGTGAAATTCTGCGATCCTCGTTTGTGCACGTGGTTCGTATGTCTGAATTGGTGCCTAATTTCTTTTTCAATGCATGGTGTTTCCCCTGGACTATTTTATCTTCTGTCATTGTGTGTGTTTCTATGTATCACCTGTCCTGCTCGTTTTTATGGTGCGATCATGCTTTCTCTTTCTTTCTAGATGTGTATCTATTGAATGTATGTCGTGTTATGTTGTGTATCTGTATGTCATTGTAAAAAAAACTTATTTTTTCCAAATAAAAAAATACAGTTTTGTCAAATTCTGCACTTTTGTGTATTGTGTCATGTCGGCTTTAATAAAGAAATAGAAAATGACGTTTAACTAATTTTTCAAAACTTGACGTCACTGAGCGCCAACGTAACGCACAAAAATGCTCAGCTGAGGATAAAGCGTTATTCTACTTTAATTTAATTTAACTTTTAAACAAATTTATTCGAGGAAAAATTGCCGACTAATTCAAGGCTTTTAACACACTTTGTCAACTAGGTAAAACTTTTTCTTGCGCTTATTCAAACCTTCCCTGCCTCTTCTTCTTCTATTCTGACATTTCTCCGTTGAGACTGTGTGTGTGCGGTCGCCATTTTGTATTTCGCTGTCAAGCAATCACAGCGTGACTTATTTAATACAATAATTTTTAACACTGGCTGTGGTGTGTGCGTTTGGATGCTATAACTTTGAATTTAGAAGGAAACATTTTCAACAAAAAATTAAAAAAGAAGAACAATATTTAGTTTTCTGTAAGCAATTGTACCGTTTGAAATTCAAAATTTCACTTATAATTACACCCTGTGATGAGATCAGGTAAAGAAACACAGATACACAATTTAGCTTTGTTTAGTTGACGCAGTGAATGGCAAATATTAACTCGTCTTGGACTAATATTGCAACTTATTTCAAAATGGCCTGTTCTTGCTTCTTCTTAAATTCCTGTTAAGTTTGCCAAGTAAACCATTGTTTAAATATTCGGAAAGTGCAGAAACTGCTTATTCGTTATTTTGGGTTAATAATGGGTTAATATTCGCCAAACAATATTGCTATTTTGAAGTGTTGGGCAACGGTTCATGTCGCACGGCTGCCACTCATAGCACTTTTCGATGAATAGTGAGTGGAATGTTTTACTAACAGAGTCTGTTAAGATGTGTGTTTGAGTGTGAGTCAAATATTGAGTACCTTGTTTGATTTTGAGTGCAAAATTGATTAGTGAAACATTTCAGGAATATTTCTTAGTACATTCGGCAGTTGGGAACTTCTATTC
Source organism: Stegana nigrithorax (assembly GCA_037044495.1). NCBI lineage: Eukaryota > Metazoa > Arthropoda > Insecta > Diptera > Drosophilidae > Stegana > Stegana nigrithorax. Next base: position 18,128 of record JBAMBQ010003430.1, read on the forward strand.
TCAAGAATAAGTGAAATGTGACATCGTGACTAGATTGAACTGCTTAATACTTCATGTAACATATGTATTTGTTCCCTTTATGTGAGTATAAAGGCAACCGTAAAGAGTTGTACTCCGGCGGTTCCTTTTTCTTGTTACATTACCATCGTTCACTACTGCTTCAGTGGTGTTGTTTAGGTGTTCCTTTTGGGAATAAAGTTTGCAGAGCATGAAACCGTTCTTTCTCACTTTGAAGCATAGTGAAGCACTCTCTTCTGACAACGTTATCAACTGGCGGCTACCAATGAGTCAAAAAGGGTTTATATGTGACATTGTCTAAGGTCATTCAAAAGCAAGAATTCTTGCGCTCGAAGCCGTGGTCAGCGAATTGGCCAAAAATCGTGTCACTGAAAACAAAAATATACAACCTGCTCAAATTGGCATATGATGGCGGTTTTTGGCTTCACATGCTTTAAGGAAGCGCAAAAAAAAAAATGCCGAAATGAAAAATACAGTTATTTTCAAATATGTTTTAGTTTATTTTTTTATGATTCATTTATCCATTTAACTAAATGCTGGGTATATGAATGTTGCTGCCATGCATGCCATGTGGTATTCAATGTTGATAGGATCCATAACGAGATACGGCGTAAAAATTTCGCATTTTCATTACCGAAACGATAAGTGGCGGCATAACATTCTTGCCACTGCTGGGACCATAGTAGTCAAGGACTACTAAACAGCAAATCATTTACATATAGTATGTTTTACGTCACTAGATCACTGTGGTGCTTTGACGTACATGTCGCTGCTTGGGATCCATTTAGCCCATTTATCACATCCTTCCAAAACGATTGCGTGCACGCCGATACTTACTCATGTCATCTCAACCCCAGTTTAGATGTTTCGTTGATGAGCTTGCCTTTGGCTACATTCATTCACCTTCAAGGAGAAAACGGTTGAGCCAGAGGTGCGTACCAGTGAAATTTGTGGTTTGCGTAATCGCTTTGAAAAATAAAGCAATTAATGAAAATTGTCAATCACCACCGTTAAGCTTAGATCTTTTTAAAAGATCTTTAAAAACAACTCGCACGTGTTTTTGTTATTCAATTTTGCAATATAAATGTTCAAATAATTTAATAGCATGCTGCTGAACTTGTAACAAGACATTAAAAACAATTTGTGTTGAATAATAAGACTAATAATATAATAATAATAATAATAATAATAAAAAAAAACAAATCTTAGAAATATTAACACAAATGTAAAACAAAGCAAAAAGAAAAAACGAAAACAAAAAAAAAACGATCATTTGTGTTAACTTGCAATAATCGTGCGAATCCATGTTGGTCTGAGTGACTTATTTCAGTAGTCTGCTGTCGGCGCTCGGCTGCTAAATATTCCTTAGTGGTTCACTATGTATTTACAGCTACGTGATCATTTGCAGGAGGATTCGAATTCAATAATGAGAAACAATGTTCCAGTGGCGACCACTTGGACATCTAACTTGACTGCGCACTTGCGGACACAGCATTGGGTAACTAAATTTAATATTTGAACCCCATTGTGGGTCTTGAGTAAATTGACTAATTAACTAATTTTTTAGACATGACGGTCATGAGAGAACAAGCGAAATCATCGCAATTTAAGTAACCGGATACTTCACAGCCGTCGACTTTGTGATTCTAATGGTTGGCGCATTGTTCGAGTTCGGCGACTATGGAGCCGTGTCGGTATGCTCAAAGGCTCTGTTGTCTACGCCGCTGCCGTCACTGTTAGCGTTATTACCGACGTTTTTATTTTCGTTGCTGTCAATGTTTCGCATGCGTGGAAGGGACGAGTCGCTTGCATTGGTTGCCGGAAACTCAATACTTTTTCCTGAATCCATGCCGTCCTTTGTCGTTGCCGTGCCAGTTGCGACGTCGCTGGAGCTTTCGATGCCAATACCAGTGAGATGGTTGCTGCCGTTGCTAAAGTTAGCCTCCTCGCCACCTTCTTCTCGCTTGGAGGCCGTATTCTCATGCACATAAGTGTAACGCATGGCAAGCAACGCGAACACGAAAATATCGACAACCATGAGCAACGCGAAGAGCAAAAACTCCTTGGATTGCGAGCTGAAGAACTTCAACTCGGCAATGACGACCACCAACATGTTGCCAATGGCCACGGAAAGCAGCCAGCAGGCCTGCAGTACGGATTTCATTGTGGACGGGGCTTGTGTGAACGAGAACTCCAGCCCAGTCACCGAGAACATAATCTCGGCAGCTGTGATTACAATAATCTGTGGCAGCTGCCACAGCATTGAAACGGAATTGGCCGGCACCACTTCGATCAGGTTGTATTTCTAAGTAGCAAAAGAAAGGTAAGCTTCAGTTTTGATTGCATTGTGTACATGACAGAAACTTACGTAGCCCTCCTTATTAGTGCCGTGCACCATGATGGCGTAGACTCCACCACCTCGTGTTTGGAATTTGGCCGCAGGCACGCCGTTGATGACGATTGAGTTACTTCCATGCGCTACACTGGCCAGCTGTGACACGTTCCGTCCGTTGAAATTATTAGGCGCGACAGTGTTGTCACCATGCAGCTCGATTGGACCCTCATTCAGCGGTATATTGACAAGGGGCCGCAGCAACGAGTCGCCTAGCTTTGGTTTGATACTTTCATCGCTGAACTCGTGCAACTGTCCATCGGCTATGAAGTAACTGGTGGCGTGGCCGGGGCGCAGCTGAATGGCGGCGGTAATGCTGGAGCAGTTATCGTCTTTGGACTTGGCGGTGAAGGTATAGTTTTTGGGCTCGTCAACGTACAGCGAAAGATTGGACCACATGCTCAGCGGTTCCAGCAATCCGGGTGGCAAGGATTGAACATCGCGTTTTATGACACCAGCCGATGTTTCGGTTGCCATCAAGTCGTAGGTGCACGGCATACCGTTGTAAAAACGTAGATGTGCTGTCGTTTCAGTAAGAGGCGCCAGCTCTACATCTTCTAAACGTAGTTCGACTAGCGCAGATAAAACGAACGCAAACGCAGCCAACAGTCCACCCACGGTTAGCTTTTGTAGCGGCCGTTTGATACCGATTACGGAAAGGAGCGGATAGACGACGTAATCGAAGAGCGGTATGAAGAGCAGTATTAAGAGCGGGTTGACCACTTGCATCTGATCGGGCTTGATATGCAGCCATGGCAGCAACTCGCCGTCCATACGTGTCGCCTGGAAGGTCCAACGGGAGCCTTGTTGGTCGAAAAGTGCCCAGAACACGGGAAACGGCAAGTAGAGCAGCAGGATCTTAAAAAGCGCCTTCGTATCGTGCAGCACCTTGTGCTCCACCTTGCCCATGGCGTAGTCAAGAAACTCGCTCTGTGGATTCTTTTTGCGATCGGTTCTCCAGCCACTGAACGCCTTGGAGACGCACTGTACCACGCCAAAGATCATGTTGCCCGACGGCGGCTTCATGCGATACAATTTCTTACCAGAAATGAAAATCACCAACGACAGCACCATCAGCAGGGCTGGCACGCCAAAAGCAAGTGAAAAGCAGTCGTTTGAACCAAAGCAATGCACATCTGCGCGCAAGATGGGCGTCAAAGTGGTCGAGATCATTGAGCCGGCATTGATGGCAAAATAAAAGAGCGAGAAGAACTTCGCCAACTCCATTGCCTGCTGTGGCAGCGTGAATTGATCGCCGCCAAAGGCCGACACACACGGCTTGATGCCGCCGGTTCCTATGGCAATGAGCACCAGACCAATCATTGTTAACACCCTGAAAAACAGAAAAGAATGGGCGTACACAAGTGATTACCCGATTATTACCCGATTATTACTTGCATTCATTCCGAGGCAGACACTTACTTGGCTGTTAGGGGGAAAAAGGAAATCGCACTAAAAGCCATCAGAATGCAGCCAATCGTATAGAGGACCGACAGATAAAGGATTGTCTTGTATTTTCCCAGCCAACTATCCGCCACGACAGCGCCAACCAATGGAAACAAATAGACCATCATCGTGAACATGTGGAAGATCACCGTCGACGACTCTTCCGTGTAGTGCAGTTTGTTCGTGAGATACAACACCAGGATGGCTACAAGACAAATACAAAAGACCCATTTGAGCTTGCCTGAGCATGCCAGTGTCCTTGTTCTACTTACTGCGCATGCCATAGAAATTGAAGCGCTCACAGAACTCATTGCTGATGATGTACCACACTGATTTAGGGTAACGTACCGTCTGCAAAAGATGATACCAATTATAGGCGACATTACACACTTGTACCAGGATATGATTAAGGTTAAATAGGAT
>JBAMBQ010003431.1:0-21698 GCA_037044495.1 Stegana nigrithorax
AAAAACAAACAAAAAGCAAACAATTCGGCAAAGTGCCTCTTTTTTATTTTTCCTATTGCGTTGCTAGGGGGCATGGCTGCAGTAGGCAATCAAACATGCGAGCTGAAAATGTTCATAAGCAGATTTCAAGACAAATTTAACAAAATCACGGAGTGAACTCGTTTTAAAGTGACTTGTTTCAGGCGATGAAGTTCGAAGGTCCTGTCAGGCAGGAGCAAGTAAGCACTCACTTACCTGCCTGACAACTGACTAACTATTTCGAGTTGTCAGCTGCATGCGTTGCTTATTTTGGGTCACTGTGCCCACTTCGCACTTCCTGCTGTGTCACAAACAGTTATTAACATTCAACAAGTCTGTCACAAGGATGTCATGAAAGGGCAGCAGCGAGCCCCTTTGGGTATGCCATTGAGCAGCATAAAACACACACACACATACACGCACGGACTGTGGCAAAGTAGGCAGCTTAATGCGTAAGCACAAACCTAACTCGGCAGCTCGGCCCTTTGTGAGAACGTTGCGAAATTAATTTATAACGTATACACTTCCTGGAAGTGCCTTGCTGTGGCCATTCGACTGAGTTGGAAGTTGGCAGTTGACAGCACCGAGAAATGCATGCATATTCATGCCGCAAGTTAGCTACAAATAAACCTGAGCGCCGTCGGTCCTTGACAGCAGCGGCAGCAGCAACATCAAATCACAGCAGAGCACAGCTCTGTGCCATTAGCTGCTCCTAGACTTGGTACATATTTGCCTAAAAACGTGTAGTGCAGAAAACACAATAGGTTGTGAAAATTTCAAGAGTTTTTTTTTCCGTCTATTTTTGTTTTTTTGTCCGTTGTTTTACTCACATGCACATTTCTTACTGAGCCAACAGACACACAGCAGTTATTATTAATTTTTTGTTGTTTTTTTGTTTCTTTTTTTTAATGTTGGCTTGACAAATGCTCCAAGCCAAGTTGGCAGTTTGGGTTTTTCTTTTTGCTTAGCTTCAGCTTGTTTTTCTTTTGCTTGTGTAGATTTGGCCTAATAATGCATTGTCTGCAATATTTATGAACTTTATTAAAAAAACTGCCTTTCAACAGTTGGCAAGGACAAGGACAACGCAGCCAAGCCAGCAATACGTATGCCATAGCCCAGCCTGCCTGGCGCCGACGGGCAAGCAACTTTGCATGTGATTTGGTCGGGCTTAATTAAATTTCAGCTTGAAAGGATTTATTTCAATTCACTTCAGGCACCAGCCACTACACACACACACACACAAGCGCGCGCGCGCACACACATGCACGCACGCACATGCCAGAAACATCTTAGCCGCTTATTTGCACATTTCAATTGCCATATTAAATCGCACGCGCATGCTGCCAACCGCAATCCCCTATATTCATGTACTGTTTTTTATTTTTTGACATTTTTCTTTTTTTTTCCATTCTTATATTTTTTATTATTTCTTAATGAACCAACTGCGTATTACATTTACACAATGAAGCCATTACACAGACAGGACAGACAGTCTAAATCTGCCAGGGCACATGCCAATGCGCGCATACGTGGCCTGGCTTCTGGCGTACAGGATAATGATTGTGTCATTGTGTGAAAATGTCATGATTGTTTAGTTTCTTCAGTTCTTTGTCTTTGTTACTCAGCGCAACTTTGTCGCATATTTTATGTCAGCGTGTTCTAAGGCCAAGTCATAATCTGAAACTTTAATATTTTTAGTTTCTCTTGCTCCTTGCGTGTGTGTGTGTGTTTGTGTGTGTGTGCGATACGCAATGCATATTCCTTAGACTTGCCCACGGCAACTTTTGCAAAGTTTTTCACTTGGCGAAAAGTTTTTTCGTTAAGTAATTAATGTCTTGAATGCGGTTACGAAGCAGCCACAATTCGTCCTTTTGGCCAACACTTTGTACAGTCATAGTTTGCCATAATTGAAGTTCTTGTTTTGACTGGTTCTTTCTGTTTCTGTTGCTGTTGAGTCTTGTGCATTGTTTGGCAGCAAGGCGTGTTTAATTTTAATGACAGAGTACAGTGTTGCATGCGTACAACGGCGTTGCGTGTGGTCTGTGCATGTACATGTCTCTGGGCCACGCCAATCATTAAGCAGGTCAAATGCCTTAACGCCGCAAGTGTGCCTAGCATTGAAACAAAAACAAGCCAAACAAAAAAAAAACTAAAAAAATATATATAAATATATATGTATTTATTTACATATATGCATATAGAAAAGCACAACAACAACAATGAAAACTACATGACGTTAATCACCGTCATTAGCATACACTTCATCATACTCGCTTTCACTTGCCAACGGAAATTTCCATGATGCCTTATCATGCTTCATTGTTGAAAACTATTCCTTTGTCCATTAATTGTTATAAAGTTGTCTTAAGTCGTTTGCGAACGTCTGTCTGCAAAACGCACTTGAAATGAAAACTCAAAAAAAAAAAAAAAAACAAAAGAGAAATACTCTGGAAATACAGCAACAACACGAAATATGCAGAACGACATTTTTCAAAGCAACTTTAAAACCGAAATGAGAAAAAAAGGCACAGTAAGAAAAACAAGAAAAATAAAACGAAACAGCCATAAAACGCAGAGCCAAGTTAAAGATAAATCAAGCAGATAAAAGCAGCAAGCGCCAGACGAACCACCCAGTGGGCAGTGGGCCAGAGGCGGAGTGGGCAGGCTGGGTCAGAGCACACAGACGGCAAAGCGGCATTCAAATGCATAATACAAATCCACAAATCGAGATATATTATCGAGATATTTACATATATATTATGGATTAAGCTCTGAGTGTGCCTTGTACAATGTCAGATGTTGGCTGTGTGCGTTTTCGCGTGTGTGTGTGCGTGTGTGTGTTTGTGCTTAAAGTATTATGGCTTTAAAGTATTTGCATGCGAACACGCCGCGCCGGGGGCCACAGTGGCTCTGTGAGACTGAGTTAAGTTAGAAGAACAAACTTCATAGTTTCACTGTCTGAAAATATGTATAAACGTCTGTTATTCAAAGTTTGCCAACTCAACGATCTTCCGCTGCTGCTGTTGCTGCTGCTTCTTCTGCTTCATATAACGCTGCGTGTAGTTTGAAATTTGTTCTGCGACAGTCTTGTTGCCGCATACAGCTTAGCGTGGAAATATTATGGCCACGGCTAAGCCAGCAGCGGCGTTTACTTAACATTATGCAGCCGCACGAGTCGCAGTCGCTCGGCTGCGTCAGCAGTGAAGCCAGCAGCATAAAGCCAATTGCACACAACGAACTGCAAACTTTGACCATACCGACACAGACACTGCAACCAGGCAAGGCGGCGACCAGGCTGTGCATTTATGGCTCACAGCAGCAGCACCAAAACAGTGCAGGAATAAAAAAAAAACCGCAATACAATTGGCAAAGCCATGTCCGAGCGTAATGACTGAAGATGTTAACAACTTACTCCCAGTTCGCACAGAACGGAGGACCCATGGGGATTACGCTTATGACGAACGCACACACCAGGGACGCGGCACTGAGGCAAGCAAAGCGTTGTGTAGGCCCTGGCAAACATGCCAAACCATTACAAGCTAAAACAAAACGAAACGAGAAGAGAAGAAAAACAGAAACAAAAGCATTTACCGAAATCCTTAAAAACAATTCGAAGGAAACTGAAACGTTGTGGGCGGGCGGCCTAAATGTTTTCAGCGCTCAACGCTCGACGTTCAACGCTCAGTGCTCGACGCTCAACAGGCCTCTTAAGCGCGTAGCACACTTTGCATGCTAATTGCGGCAATCAAAAGCATGAAGCGCGCGCAAAAAACAAAGAACCGAAAGGCAAACGACAACAACAGCAACAATAGCAACAACAACAGCGAATGCAAAATAAATAGAAAACACAGAACACAGTACACAGAAGTGTATACGCAAACATTTACATAGACATGCATACATTTACAGTAAATACAGTGTATACGGTCAATAAATGGTCATTAGTAAAAAAGAAGAAACACTTGGCTCGGCTCGGCTCGACTTGGCTTGGCTTGGTTTGGTTTGGTTTGGTTTGGTTCGGTTCGGTTTGGCTGAGCAAAGCTTTGCGCCGCGGCGTGTCGGCAGCATTTAATTTCGCATAAATTACACATTTTCCGCTGAAAGTGTGTACGCCTCTTTTCGCTGTGTCAACGCCTTTGATTGTTGTTGTACAACAACAACACAAAATAAAAAAAAAAAGAAACAAAATGAAACAGCAACAAAACAGAAAACAATTCGCAAATATGTTTCTAAATTTACAGGCAACGCGGGCTCAGCACACACCGACACAGGCAACTGCGCTGCGACACCGCCGGACTCCCAGCCCAAGTCGCAGACCCAGCCACTGCCCCTGCCCAACCGTGCGTCGCTAGCCTTTGCTTTTCGTGCCGTTCGCTCTTCGCCCTCCTTTTTTTCGTTATTAATTTATTAATGTGCGCCACCCGCGACCGCCCAAGAATAACAAAATGCCGAAGTGAGTGAGAGGTTGGCAGTTGACTGTGCAAAGTGTGAAAGTAAATAAATTGTATGCGCCCAAGTACCCAAAAAGCAGAACACGAACAAAAATGGCGTAAAAACTACAAGAAGAAGAAGAAGAAGAAAAAAAAACATGAAACAATTGCAAAACATTTTTTACACTTATTTCGCATTTTGTTGTGCGGCTTTTTGCACGCTTAGGTATGCTTTGCTGTTTACTGTTTGCTGCTGCGCCTATGCAGAATGGTCTATGGCTTTTTTAATAAGGTCAACAATAACAGCAACAGCAACAGCAACAACAACAATACAACAACAATAGCCACAATAGCCAGAATAGCATTAAGTGAGTAGCAAGTTGGCAGTTCTACTTGCTGTCGCTAATTGCTGCACGCTTTGCTGCTCTCTCTCCCCCTCCTCCTCCTCCACCGTCACTCGCACGCCACGGTCAGCCCTGTGCACCGCCTCTGCTAGGCTAATCCTTGTCAATGGGTCAATAGGCTGTCATGCACGTGTATAAGTGGAGTGGCATGTGCGCGTGTTGCCACTTGCTTAGCCATTTAAATGCCATACTAAATTAGGGTCATTGAACATGCAACAGAAATAAAACATCAGCATTAGCATTATAAACAACAACAATAACAACAACAAGGACAATAACGCAAACCGAGAGCATTATGCAAAATGACATGCCACCGGCAGGTCAAGTGAAGTCAGTTGATAACGGTGACAAAGACATCTGCTCACCTGTGGACTGAGAACTGTGGACGAATGTGGAAGAATGTCAATGGAAGGCGTTCGGCTGCAAAGAAACCGCGCTCTGTCGGTTTTCCATGTCAGTTGTCGCATTGTGATTATTTTATTTGTTTTTCGTTTGTTTGTATTTTGTGCATTTGCATACATTGCGCCTTGAAGTATGCCACACATTAGCCGAAGTGGCCAAGTTAATTGCTCACGGCGACAATGCACTATGCGACCTCATGTGCGTGAAAGCACAAAACAAAATGAGTCGAAGTAGCACGAAGGCGGTCCTGTTAATTAGTCAAGCAAAGGAAGGCAGGTTAAGTAGCCAGGCACGCTAATCCGACCCACGCGAACTTACACCCCGACACGGTGAGGCGAGAACACACTTTGCAAGGGGCTTAGCATCAGCACAACGGTGCTACCAAAAAAAAATAACGAAATAAATAAAAAAGGGCAGGATAATGTTTGCATCGACTTCTTCTTTTTCACTCTGTTAATTAATTTGCTTATTGCGCATACGACGCGTTGTGCCAATGCGAAGTCGCCATTAATTTTGACGCTTACAAAAAACGTGAGTGGCGAACGTTGCTCACACTCATACACACACTTACACAACTAAAATTCGCAAAGTTCTGTAACCTTTTTTTATTATTTCATGTCCTTTAAGTTTCTTTCGCCTTCATACCTCACGATTGGTTGCGCCGTCCTGCGTCCTGCAGTTTGTCGCTGTCAGTGTCTTATTGTAAATTTATATTAACGAAAAATATTTGCGTTTGCATTCCCATTTCCAATTTTGTTGTTTTTTTTTTTTTCATTTCTCTTCTGCTTTTTTTAAGCACAATTTCAAATGTTGCCCTTTTTTTTGCTACATTTTTAGCATTTTAATCGATCTGCATTGACGTGGGTAATACGTTGCAGCACGTTCCCTTGTCCCTTTTCCCATTGCTTTAGTCGTATTTGTTTTTCTTTCTTTTTTCGTTTTTGTTTTTTGTGTTTTTTTGGGCATAGCTTAAATAGCTTTACGCGTCATTTGAAAGCGTGTCGATTCACATTAAAATAAAAATTATTTTTAGCAATGCAACCCGAGAACTGTATGCTAAGCAACTTTTAATAGATTGTTAAAAGAGTGGTAAGAAGAAGACAATGAACCATTGTCTTTAAACGTAATCCCCACTGTGCTATTTGAGCAACTCAGACAACTGCTGCAGCTAAATATGCCTGAACAGGTTAGCTTGTGCCAGCTGCTGCGCCAGAGGTCAAGTCATTCGAAGGCATGCGACGCACTGTGCACCGTGTGCTGGGCGCACGATTAAGTCACAAACAGCCGTGCCTAGACACACACACCATGCGTGGGCATGCTGCCCGCCCTGCCGACTCTGCCCTAGCTCTGATCGGTCAGTTGGTCCGGGCGAGAGTCATGCATACGCAGAGCCGGTCAAACGCCTTTTAATTGAGCGCCAATCGCCGTTGACAGCAGTTAAGTCGGGCATCGGACATCGGACAATGGACAACGGGCCACGGGCCACGGGGCTTTAGGGCTGCGTGCCTTGGGCCATGGGGCGATGGGACGTTGGGACGTTGGGACGTTGGGCCTCGGGCCTATTCAGTTGTGACATCGTTGTTATGATTTTTCTATGCAAAGCAAACATCTTAAAACTCATGCATAAATTTTTAATGCAAATTACTTTTGTGGCGACGTTTTTTATGACTATGTCAAAACTGAATGCATGTCGAGAAAGCAAAAAGGCGAGCACGCTGCCATTCATATACATCATTTAATTTCATTTCACATCATAAATAATGCCTGTCAGCAATTTACGCAGCCGCAACGCAGCCAGCGGCAGCAGCAGAGCAGGCAGCAGAACAGCCTGACAACAACAAGAATTGCAGAATGCCACAAAAAACGCACAAAGGACTGCCAAAACAAAAAGCGACAGAGCAGAGCTGAGCCTTTGCTGCCATAAGTTGACATTCTACGAACGGCAGTCTCACTGCGACGACCTTTCGAGACTAAAGGATAAGCAAAGCCACATCGCAGCAGCATCAACTCGCACTCCTTGCAGCTGAAGCAAACTTTTGCATAAATATGCGCCAACGTGTGGAATCTGACACCAAAAGGGTTAAGCTGCCAAAGATTGCCAAAAAAAATACAAAAACACAAAAATAAAACAAAGCAAACAAAGCCAAAAATTTATGTACGGCATTTTGATTCGATTTTGGCTCACGAAACGGCAAACGTAATGACTTCATTAGTTTGAACAAGCAAGAGGCTAATATTCTTTACGAATTTCGCAAGTTCTTTTTTCCGCCAAGCTTAAGACATGAATAATGGCATGTCAAATGCAAAGCGAAACGAAACGAAACGAAGCGAAATTAAATGGAAAGGCATGAAATGGAATGGCATGAAATGGAATTCATGCTAATTGTGTGTCATTTCATTATTTCATTGTTGGGAACATGACATGACAGTGCGTAGCCAAACATAAAGTGCCAAAACGTGTTCGACTGTCATGACTGTTGTCCTGTTTGCGTATGAGCAGCACCAGCAGCAGCAGCAGCAGCACAACAACAACAACAACAACAGTAAAGAAGAAAATAGGTAAAGAAACGCAAAGCTGGCAGCTCATATCAAAGGCGTGCCAGTGTGATTAAACGGGTCGGGATGTGCTGATTGGGTCACTTGTCAGCATCGTCATTGACACCTAACAAGCCAAATTGTACATGCGAGCTACGAAGGGGACACGAACGAGGCACGCACTGCCCGACCACCGACATGGGCCGGCCGAGGTGCACACGCCCACCGAGTGGGCTGCAGAACAGATAAATATGCACGCATTACGAATTGATGGCAGTCGACCGAGTAAATGCCTGGCACGGCAACAGCAACGAAAGCGAACGGCAGCTTGAGGCAGCAGGAGAGCGGTTAGTTGGGCATTTGGATATTTGGACATTTGGGTAAATGAATGTTTGGCCACCGTATGACCCAAAGGCACATTCATCAGGCGGCCAACGTTCGAGCAAACATTGCACAGCGACTGGCAGCAATGGCCGATTCGCATCTGCAGCTGTAGCAGCAGATCCCGTTGGGAGCAGTCCAGTGTCCGGCAACTGTCCGGCAACTGTCCGGCATACAATGGCACAAAGCCACCTGCATCCATCAGACGTCGCTCGTTGTTGCTTTAGCAGAGTCTCTCTTCTCTCACTGCTACCTTGTGTAGTACCTTGGACATGGCGAATGCGATCTGCTGTGCTGCAGAACACTCCTCCATACACAAGTCCAGGTGCTCATCCCTTCGAGAAATGCTGCATTTGCAGGCATTGTTAAAAATTTATTGCTGCACGTCGGCATATCGTGCGATGGCATTTAAATGCAATTATGCAATGCTCAGTAAAGTTGCTTCACATCTCCTCTGTTGCTGTTGTTGTTGGTTTTTATTCTATTTATTGATTTGGTAGTTTCTTTTTTTTTTTTTTTTTGGTTTTCTCGTTTTTAGTCCTTTGTTTTTGCTCCTTATGCAAATGTGTTAATAATACAATTTCATTTGTCTGCTTCGCAAAAAGCAAAACAAAATGAGCTGAAAATTTATGTACGATGTGCACATTGTTAAAGGGGCACTACAATAACAGCAACACCAACAACAACAACAACAACAACAACTACAACTACATGACGACACAGTCAGCGAAAAAAACGACAAAAAAGATAAAGTAAAAAATCAGCAGGAAAACAGAAACGAGAAAAAAAGGCGAACATCATAGCTAGACTATTTTTGAAAAGGGTATGACATTTCGAACTGTCACAGCAACAACAACGCAAAAACATTTAGTTAGCAGCAATAATAGTAAAAGCATAAGCAGCACACACACACACAGACACACACACACACACACACACATGCATACAGAAAATGACAAAACGTTGTACTAACGACCCGTTGGACATTGCCAGAATTGGGCGCCAGAGGCAACAGCCGCAACAGCCGCAAGAGCAGCAGAAGCAGCAGCACAGCAACGGCGGCAACGGCCATGCTGGCAAAAAAGGATCAAGGATCATTGAATGGGCATAAAAGGCTGCCATGAACAATATTAAATTTGTTTGCAATTTTTTTGTTATTTTTGTATGTATGTTTATTTATTTTTTTTTTTTGTCTTATTTCTTGTGTTTTTTTTATTTTTTTGATTATTTCACTTGTGTTGTAATGTTTGTTGTTTCGTTGTTGTTGCTGTTGTTATTGCTTTTTCTCACTGCATATAGGGAAATAAGGCAACACGATGGCTACATGTTTTACACACATTACTTGCTACATTCTCCTGTCAACAGCTTTCATACTCGTGCAAGACAACAACAACAAAAACATACAAACAATTACACATGGCATACCTTCAACTGACCGCTGTGCAAAAGGCAGCAAGCAAAGACGTCACCGTCAAAGGCGACTGAATTGCTGCCTGACGCTGTACTTGGCACACTGCACGTTCGTCCTTTATTTTTCTTTTTTTTTTTTATGTGTGTCTTTTTCCTGTCATTTTGCTTTTCTCCTTTTTTTTTATTTTTCCTGTCTTTATTTGACGCTGTTAGCTTCACTTCTCAACTCTGTTTAATTTATGCATATGCGCACACACGCACATCCATAGCATATAGCATGTATGTCATGTACATATATGTGCATGTGTATATCTGAATGTCGGTATATATGTACTCACACGCATATAGGCACATACATACATATCGTATGTAGGTTTGTGTGCTAGTGTTTGAGTTCTAAACATGCACGCTGGCACATTGCTGGGTCCCTCCTGGACGTGTCTATGCCCGCGTGTGTTTAATTCATGCGATAATATTGCCATTGAACTCTATTGTATGCTTCATAGCAACAGCAGTAACAACAGCAACAACAGCAACAACAAAAAATGCTTGCACACTACACACATAAGTTGCGACCTGTGCAGTTAATTTTGTTGACGTTAGTCCGATGCGTCCTTTGTATGCGGCATAGTGCGTCCTTTTGTGGTTTACGTTTATGCCATATTATTTATTTATTGTGTTGCTGCCAGCGGCTTTTGCCTGTTGTTGTTTGTTATTGTAGTTGCTGTTGTTGTTGTTGTTGTTTTTCGTTGTTTTGCCATTGTTATTGTGTTAGCTAACATTTTAATAAGCATTTTACACTTATTTGCGATTTGCTCACGCAATACAAAACAGCAAAAATACCCAGCGGCTATTTGCCTATGCCAATGACATTGCCTTTGCCTTTAGCTTTGGCTTTGGCTTTGTCATTGCCTTTGTCATCCTCGTATATATGTACTTAACATGTTTGGAAAATTTAGCAGAACACACTTCAAGCAAATGTTGACGCCCACAGAACCATGTTTATTTGCTCAACAGCTTAAAATAGTCAAATTTCCAATTAAACTGCGCCACTATGCGAATATTTCAGAATTACTCTTTGCCAGTGGCTGCCTCCCTCTGCCACTTTGATCAGCAACTGGCCAAGTGCGGTTTCGTTGAGCCGACTGCGTATGCAGTGCAGCATAAATGCCCTTCAAAACACAAACAACTCTTAACTTCATCTTTCTCTTTCTCTCACTCTCTCTCTCGCTTTTCTATCTCTTTCGAACTGAGCAGATAAAATTGGCCCACCTGAATAAAAGTGATGCCAACCCGTTGGCTTATTGCTGCGCCATTGTTGCACAAAGGATGTTCTGCAGCAAAATCGTCAGGCTGCGGTTTGCGTGCCGACTTGGCTCACTTTGTCAAACACAGTACAGTGATGTGTGGCATTGTGCAGAGGCGCCTTGTACCGCATCTCTGGCATAATAAATATTGTATGTTTCCGCCCCACCCAGTTTTGCGGTTGCTTGCGGTTAATTTGTTGAAATGCTATTTTTTATTTATGCATTCCTTGTTTTATGACCACTCCGCGCACACACATTTATCCTGCACGTATGTGTGTGTGTGTGTGTCCGTCTACGCTCGCCTCAGACGTCAAACGCAAGCGCAGTCGGAAATTGCAATAAATTAAGCAAATTGCTTGAATATTTATGTTAATCATTTATTTGCTAATTTGTGCAAGTCGATTGCTTTGCCAATCCCCAACTTCCGTCTGTCTGTCAATAACATCGTCATCATCATCATCATCATCATCATCACTGTCATTATGAACAACAATAAAATGCGTAAGGATACGCAACTGACAAATGTGTTCGCTGGGTTGGTTGGCCTTATTGACATTGACTCGCGCTCTGCAGCGCTGCATCACTAAAGCGATTATTGCTTAAACATGTTGATTTACAGCTCAACAGCATAACAGCAGAACAGCATAACGGAAGGTACGCAGCGCAATGCAATGGCAGGCAGCGGCGTGCGGATGCGAATGCGGAAGCGGAAGTGGCTCGTGCACACTCAATTATATTAAAATTGCCATGTTAACGTTCGTGAGTTGCGTGAGTGGCGTGCGCGTGTGTGCTTGCGTGCGTGTTACACGTTCGTGCACTTAAGCAATTATTCGCAGTTAAGTATTCATTTCGAAATAAATGCATGCAGTTAGGCACATTTAAATAGCGACATGTTGAACATAAACCGGAAGTCAGGCGGAAAAGCGCCACCGACTCATGAAAGGCATGGCAAAGGACCCGCCACTCATCGCTTCCTGCTTAACTTCTTCGATTCGGCTGCTCGCCCCCAATCTTGCTGTGCCTCGTGTCACGTATTGCAAATTTCCAAGTTGCTTTAATGTTCCTAGAGATCATTTGCTTCTGCTGGCTCACAAATCTTGGCGAAGACACAACCAAAAATAGAAGATGGTAAAAATTGGACCCACATTACGTAAATATCCATTGAAGATGCCATGCAGCCACCTTCGATCAAATTTCTTTTTAGTTCACACTCTGACTTTTCTATACAATTTCACGTGACGCCATTTCGCTAACCTTTGAGTTTGCCTGCGTGGTAAAGCAAACTCAAACAAGGAAAAAAAACAAAAACAAAAAAAAAACAAAAAACGTGAAAAAAGTACAGACAACCGGCAAATGTCATCTGTTAACATACGATATGAATAATGTAAGCACTTAAATAACTGCACTCTGTGGCTCCTGTGGCTGCAACACTCGCGTGAATGTCGCATGTCGCATTACCACCTGCAGGTGTAGCAGCGTGTGTGTGTGTGTATGTGCCTGCCATACAATATTACGTATACGCAGCGTCAACTTCTTATCAACAATGCCAATCAATGTAAATTACTTTTTGTGCTACTTAAGTGGCATATTTGTAGCTGGCGTGGCTGGCTTGGCTGCCCTGACTGGCATGGTTGTCATGCGGGCGGATAGTGGCGGGCAGGGGGACACAGCAAGGGGATGCTGTAATAAGCTAGCTGGCACTTCTTATGCTGTGATTCACATGCCATGCCATGCCATGCCATGCCATGCAGTGCTGCACTCTGGCGCGTTGTCCACGTTGTCTGCTGTCGTCTGCACTCACTGCGGCAGCCTTGCCAAGCCAAGCCAAGCCAAGCCAAGCGAAACCAGGCAAAGTGAAGCGAAGCGTAGTCGGGCACCGCATGCAGTCGCGTTGAGTGGCTTACCGCCAACTGACGTTGCAATCAACAAATGCGCAACGCTTCCTTTGCATGCAACGCACTGCACTGCTTCGTTGCTTGCTTCGTTGCTTGCTTCGTTGCTTGCTTCGTTGCTTGCAACGATGCTTGTTTTCTGCCACTTCCTGTCTGCGCTTGTTATTTCAATTTTTATTACAATGCGATTGTTTGCTTTGCTGCTCTCTGCTGTTAATTTTCTTACTCACTTTCTTATTTTGTAATTTGAGTTTCTCTTTCTTGCTGCTGCTTTTGTTTGCTGCTGCTCCTGCTCCTGCTGCTGCTGCTTAAGATGTGCTACATTAAATTTCTTCGCTTATTGCGGTTGCTTCGTGGTCAACTCCAAAGCTTCTGCCACGCTGGACCGACAACTTCGTCAACTTTATTGCAATACTCCTCCAAAGACACGCCACATCCACGCTTTTGCCTGAGTGCGCATCTGCTTCCTGCACTGCTCTGCAGTTGCGTTATTGTCCTTGCGCGCATCCGCCGCATTCAGCGTCGTATACTGTACGTATTTCCCTGAGCGTTTCTTTTCATTTGTTTTCGCCATGCACAGCAAAGCACACCACAACAGAGTAGAGCAGAGCAGAGCACAGCACACGCAATCCGTGTGGCTAATATGCATGATTTGATTGCAGTCATTTCTGTTATTGTTCTTCATTGTCGTTCACATGCATGCGACTTTCGCTCCTGTGTCCATGATCCCCACGTCAGACAATTGTTTTCCAGCAACGCACACGCCAACGCCAACGCCGACGTCAACGCCAACGCTACAGCATTCGCATGGCATCCGATATTAACGTAAATTTTGTTGTTATTGTGCTTACTAAAATGTAACTGCACATGTAATATTACAAATGTTGCAGCTTCTCCTCCTACGCTTCTCGTCCTACGCTTCTCCTCGTGCGCAATCAACAAAATCCCATTATTTTTTTTTCTGTTTTTACTTTATTGTTTCTTTGTCGACTAATCTGATTTTTCTCCATAAAATTAATTTATTATTATGAATGCCATGGAATATGTCTTTGTGAAAATTGTCAAAAGTGAAAAGTGAAAAGTGAAAAGAGAAAATCCAGGCAGGCGTGTGAAATGAATTTGTTAATATTACGCATACGCCTACGAGATGTGAAGTGAACCTTTTTGCAGAAATGCGCCTAACTTTCTGTAATCAATTTTAACCAAACTGTTCTTAAAACACTCAACACACACACACACACACACACACACACACACACACACACACACACACACACATTCACTCGCACACGAATACATAAAATATTGCATATGCATATGTATGCTGCTCATATATGATATCCTGTTGCTATGGCACCTGGCGCCTGCTGCTGCGCGTTATTAAACCGCAAAAAGAAAAGTACAGAAGGAAAACGAAACGAGGAACAAACAAATGGAAAAACAAACAGTAGAACAGAAATCATACAAATATCATACAAAGCTAAGCAATGCTGAAGCACGTCTACGTCCGCAAGGGTTTGAGTACGCACTCATGAGCATCAGCGTGGCGTGTCATTGTGTGCGCTGCGAGTGACCTTGCCGCAGAAGACCGTAATTGAATATGCGTACATGCACGCAACATGCACGAGGGCTGTTCGCTCAGTTCACGTCAACCATAAGAATTCCGACTCCGGCGACTCTCGACTGTCAGTGCGACTGGCCAAGTAGCCTCAAACCAAGCTGCCAACTATCTCTTCCAGCATCGCCCATCGACCCAACTGCTACACTTCCGCCTGGTCAGTATGTGTTTTATTTCAGTATATTTGTGGGTGTGTGTGTGTGTGTGTGTGTGTTTCGTGTTCTGCTGACGCAAATCATTTACGAAAATTCAATATAATTTTGTGCATGTATCAAAGCAGCATCGCTACGCAATAAATTTCTTTGGAAATCAAATAATCATATTACTTGTTAACTACACCAAGCAACGCACACCCGCACACCCGCACACACATGTGAGCACACATGCAACTCAATGCCTCTGTGAAGCATTAAAGCTAAAGGAGTGCGCCATGCACGGGGCTAACAGGATCAAGTAGGCGTAGCAGGCAGGGCAGAGCACGTTTGAACAGAAACCTGTAACAGATTTCATTTGATTTCAACATCGACACTTGAGCAGATTCACACACAATATTCCATATACGAGTATATTTTCTTCCTTCATACCTTACGCTGTCATCTTTTGCGTTACTTTCATTTTCTGTTACAAATTTCAATAAAAAAATCAATTCGCTTGAACACAAATCGTTTGGAAAAAAACGAAAATAAAAAATACAAAAACAAAGTATATATAATATACACTACATAGTTACACAGTAAATCAGTAGAAATGTCAAAGTTGGATCAGCATATGGAAGAGACGAAGCAGGTCAAGCAAAAGGTGCAACAGGCAGCGGACGAGGCGAAAGCGACGTTTTGGCGGCAGTTCGAATATATGCGGCAGCAGCAGCTGAAGCGTCTGAAGCTCGAGCAAATGGAACGCGATCGCATCAGGGCCCTGGTGCAGGCGAGCAGCGACGCTGGCAAGCAGCAGATGCACGACGTGAGCGAAATAATTGCCACGCAGGCCAACACCTTGAAGGTGCAATTCATCGACGAAGCCAAAGCGACATCAGAAACGCCAACGGAAACCCAAAAACAATGAACCACACGCGGCTCTCACATGGACAGGACTTGGCGGGGCAGCTGCTGGCCGTTGTGGGCAGTTTGGCGACTGCCATGAGCTGTCGACGTTTGTTGTTTTTGTTGTTGTTGCCTTACTTTAATGCTGAAATCTCTTGTTGCCATATTAACGCGTTTCTCAATATTTTTTGTCGCCTTACATTGTTGTTTTGGACACACATATGATGTGCATGCAAATACAATTCAGAAATGCAATACATACTTTCTATGCATATGGCCAAGACTTTTTTTCGCCTTTGCCTTTGCCTTTGCCTTTGTCAATCTGCCCACAACGCCGCTGAAGTCGCACGCACCCAGGGCACAGCAGTGACTGCTGCTCTCAGTGGGCGAACATTCGCAGTCCGGCTCGTAGGCCAACGCCAAGTGGATCGAGTAATCTTCAACATAACGGTTTATGGTTTATGAAAACACTCAAACCGCTGGCCCATCATTTGAGTTGGCATCGTTACAGGGCTTCAAAGCAATACCAATAAATTTCAATTGGCTAATGTATGCAAAGTATTCTCCTTTCTTTTTTTACTTTTTATCTTTTTAATTTTTTTTATTTTTTTTTTTTTGTGTTTTTCTTTTCTTTCATTTTTATTTGTTTCATTTTCTTTCTTTTCGTGCACAATTAGCCACAGGACGCTTAAGCGGCGACTTCGGCGCCAACGCCAGCACGGGTCAACATGTGCGGGAGACATGTGCAGGCGGCAAACAAATTAGGGAAGCGTGTGCTCAGCTATTTTCGTGAGTGTTTGGCGCATTTGCCTGTCGTTACGAGGCAGCCCATGCGGCCACACGCAATTTCGTTATGAGTTTGCCCCTAAAGCATTTGTACGAAATAATTGTTACAATATTTTGCTGCAACTAATTGGCGTACATAATTGTCCGTTCGCAACGCAACAAAAACTACACAAACAAAATCGAAAGCGGACAACGAACAGCGAACCAGGAACATCAAACGAAATGGAAATAATAAAAACACAATAGTAAAGGCAGCAGGAGCTGGGGGAATGGGTTATGCGAAGCAGGACATGACGCAGCATGAAACCAAATGCAAAACAGCGTAGGCACACTGAACCTATATCCTTATGCCGAAAGCATGGCGACTGCTGCCCTACAGCCCTGCTGCCCTGCTGCCTTGCTGTATAATAATACTGAGGACGATGGTTACGGGAATGCGAATGGGGATGGGGATGGGGACGGGTATGGGTATGGAGATGAGGATGGGATTGACGATGGTTATGGTGATGGTGATGATGATGGTGATGGTGTTGGCGATGGTTATGGTGATGGTGATGGTGATGGTGATAGTGCTGTCCATAATGTTGTTATTGCTGTTGTAGTTGTTGCTTTCGAATTGACAAGCAAACAACAAAACAATTACCAAAAACATACGAAACCAAAAAAGCAAAAACAAAAACAAAAAACAAATAAACGAAATTGTCGTAAAGGAAAATATTTACTTTCGCTGTGCTGAGCGCGACTTCGATTTGCTGTGCGCCGCGTCAGACCATGAAGTGTGCGTCTGTCATGCGTGTGAGTGAGTCAACTTGGCGCTGGTTAAATGCCAACCGCAAGCCAACAAAATCAACAATGCCAGAACCCAAAAAATAAATAAATATATAACAACAACAACAACAAACACAACCGCCATTTGCATACGCACATGTGTATGCGTATGTGTGTGTGTGTGTGTGTGTGTGTGTGTATGCCACAAGCAAATAACAAATATTTTGCCAAAATAATTGCAGCGCACAGTCATAAAAGACGCGCTTAGTCATGTTGCATGCAGACGAAACGAAAACAAAAACAAAAACCGAAACAGAAACATATAAAACGGAAACCAGCAACAACAACAAGGAAGAATGTTGTGTTGTTGCTTGTCATGCGGCCACACACAACAATTGCCGCATCATTGTTTAATGAACGTTACGTTTGACTATTTGAAGTGCTCTCCCACTCGACTGCCGACGTGTTTGCCAATTATCCTTTAACCGCATAAGAGTCCCAGAGAGTGAGTGAGAGTGAGAATGTGAATGTGAGTGTGAGTGTGCATGTGCATATGAATAGTACGCTGCGACGCAAGTTCTTTCGCTTCACTAGTGTCCGTCCGACGTTACGCCGAAGCGGCAACGCCCCAGTGCGGCTATTTGTGTTTCTCGTGCAATGGCGGGAGGGGGAAAGGGCTGCATAACAAGATTCACGTCTTGGCTTCTTTGCGCTTCCAGCTACGCTGCCAGCCAGAAGCTTTACTTGCGCCTTCACTGTGCCATTGCCAATGTCATGTGCTATGTGGGCCGCAACATGTCCGCCGCCTTGAATATTATGCCCAAAACCATTTCTGACATTTTTGCTTGTTTCAATTTTTTCTTCATTTTTTTTTTTTTTTTTTTCGTTTTTATTTATTTGGAAAAACTTTTTGTAAATCTTACAGCTGCGTTCCAAACTGTTGCAGCATTTGCATTAGCATTTGCTGCTTTGGCGTTTTCGGAATGTTTTCATTTCTGTTTGTTCGTTTTTTCTTTTTTTCTTTTGTAATTGAGTGGAAGAACGCTTAGCTAATTAGCTGACTCGGCATTTATTTAATTTGACTTATTTTTATATACTTGCTGCAGCATGATGCATGATTTTGCGCCAGCATTGCCGCCTTTCTTCGAAGCTATATAACATAAATGTGCGCATCATATCCTCTTAACTTTACTGCCACTTTGCTTTTATATGCGTATTTGCCAAAGAAAAAAAAAATAAAAACAATACAAAAGGACAACGAAATCCTTAAAGAAGCCAAAACTTGCTTCCTGCTTGCGCAGCAATGGTAATTAAAAAGTATGACAACAAACTTAATGTCCATATACGCAGATAAAAACTTTAGTATTAAGACGAGAAGCAACATTGCAAGACTGTCCGTCCGACCGACCGACAGTCAGGCAGGCAGAGCGAAGCATCGCCAACAGGCAAACGAAGCGACAAAGCAACCAAAAATATATGAAAACTTTTTGGCGATTTTTTTTTTTGTTTTCGTTTATGCTGCAACTTTGATCATAAACTCACGCAGTAAACAGAAGAACAGCCGAACAGAAGCATGCTTAAAATGTGCACAAATTATTGAGGAGGAGTCAAACAGAGATTTCTGATGCATACATTAAGCATTTTTGTTGCTTTCATGCTGACAGCCAAGCGTTGTGGGGCGAAGCAATGCAAGGCGAACACTTTAAGCAGACTTTAAATAAGACAAAGATAACGACGGGCATTACAAAGGATTCCGCCCTACATTAGAGCACCTCAAGCACTGCTTAGAGAAGCAGAATTGCTTTGCCGGTATATGCCCACAGATGCAGGCCAAGCCACATGTGACGCACAGGGCTTGGAGGCGACAAGGCTGAGCCATCAAACTAAGCCAAGCAATAATTAAAGCTAATTAAAGCGTAACTAAGCAGTTAGGGCGGCAGGCAGCTGCTCCTTTCAAGTGCACAGCGCAGCAACCCAACTCAGTACTTGGTACAATTTTATTCAGCGTGCACTTGATCGATTTGTAATCTCTAATCTCTAATCTAATCTTATGCAGACAAACAAAACATTATCTCGCCAGGAAGCAGACAATTCAGTTCGAGCAAACTGCCAATGCGAATGCCAATGCGAATGCCAATGTGGATGCTGATGCTGTTGCTGAAGTTAGGCAAATAAATCCGGCGAACAAAGGTTAAGGATCACCTGAATTGTGCACGTGTAGCAAATAAACAAAGCAAGAGTATCGTTGGCTGCCAGCTGGAAATGGGTGCGAAGAAGTGGGCATTTGTTGTCAGCCGTTGTCGAAGGAGCAGCTATCGAATATGCTAAATAACAACCTTTGCATTACCTAAGGCATTGTCACACACATATACACATACACACACACACACACACACACACACCATATTCTTGCATGCAGGCAGGCAGGCAGCAGACATTATTGTCAGGTTGTCAACAACAGCAACAGCAGCCGGTAAAGACAAAGCCACAGTCAAGGCAGCAGCCGCAGTGTAGACTGCCGAACATGGCAAAGTACAGTAAATGTGAGTGGAATCGTGGCGATTGGGGCGATTGGGGCACTCGGGACGTGCGGCAGTGGACGCTCGCCGGGCGGCGGTATTTGACGTCATTTGTACACCTGTTTGCAACAGATTATCAAACAAAAGCCACAATAACGCGCACAAAGCGTCAACATGTTGCTGTTTTCCTATTCGAACTGACACCCACACCCATCCACACCCACAGTCACAGGCACAGGCACAGGCACACACACACTCCCTCACTGTCACTCACTCGGTGTTCTTTAAGCACGCCCATGCGCTCACCTAGACTCTGCCTCCTGCGGGTGCTCCTCTTATGCGTTTATGCTTATAGGCGCGCGTGCGACATGCGGCTGTGTGACATTGCGACATTGCGACATCACGACAGACGGACTTATGTAAAACAAAGATTCAAGTGGCGGTGAGTGCATGGGTCGTCACTTGTCGTTGTTGCTGCTGTTGCTACTGCTGCTGCTGTTGTGTTTCGCATTGTGTGCCAGATTGTCTACGGCATCGCATGGCACAGGACATCACAGTTTCCTATTTTTGTGCTTGCTGTGGCTGTTGCCGCTGTTGTTATTCTTGTTGTTGTTGTTGTTATTGTTGTTGCTGTTGATGTTGATGTTGCTGTCATTGTCATTGTCATTATTTTAGCTGCTTGTAAGCGTTAATGCATAGACAAAAGCGAAAGCAAAATCATCAACAACATTATCAGCATCATGATTATCGTCAACATGGTCAGCCATAATTATTTGTTATTAATATTGACTTTTCTATATTTTGGCTTTTAACATTTTGTCTCTAAAGCTGTTGTCTCAACACACAACAAACAAAAAAACCAACAAAAAATAAAAAGAAAAACGTTTCAAAAAAGCTGATTTAGCAAATTTTTCCATTAATTGTTTTATGTGTTTTTTTTTTCCTTTTTTTCTTTTTTTTCGTTGTAGGTCAAACAAAATTCCTGTGTGGCTACGTGGCATCGGCTATGCACGCGTGTGTACTAAAATTTATAAACGCCAAATTTGTTTTTGTTTTTCTTGTATTTTTTTGTTTGCTTTTATTGTATTTCACTATCAAAGCTTAGCACTTGACTGCACAAAAATGATAATTTGCATAAATTGAATAAAGTTTTAGCCGAGCATAGAGCCACAACCAACAAAAGATCATGGCAACAGCAACAGCAGCACAGCAACATAGCAGCAAAGCCAAAGTGAGAATTTAATTTGTTCTCCTAATATATACAATTTGTAGCAAAATCATATGAAATTTATGCAATTTATAAATATGCTAACGCAAGCAAGCGTAATAAATCAAAATCGAAATCGAAATCCAAGGCAGAAGCAGAAATAAAAGTAAAATAAGTTACTTTTATGCCGATTAGTGATGTGTAATGATTAAAGTAAAGTATTGGCATTGGCAGGCATTTTCATTTGCATACTTTTGTGCGCAACTTGTGCTAATTACAAAAACAGCAAATGAACACAAACCAGCATTTAGTTAGTCAATGCCGTCACAATTGCGGTTGACAGCTGCTTGAGCAGCGACAGACCGCATGTAGGCAACCGCACAAATATCAAACATCAATTTCTCTTTGCCAGGCGAACACATAAGTGAAATAAATCCACTCAAGGTGAGGGCACTAATGTGGGTGCGAGTGCGGGTGCGGTTGCCTATGCGGGCAATCAAAGGGGATCAAAGGGGATCAAAAGCACAGTGGCATTGAAAGGTTTTGAATTTTCAAGTTGCTTGCTGTGAAACAAAGCCAAATGCCTAAGCAATTAACTAACGCTGTCTAATCGAATGTTATGCGCAAGACGCTGCGTATACTTAACATTTGCAATTTAATTAAATATCACGCATACGTCGCATATGCCACGGCAACAAGCACGTATGCTAAATTGACAATCACACAGCACCCAGCACACACACACACACACACACACACACACACACACACACACTAACACATACGCCTAAGTGAAACCAAGAAGAAGAAGAACAATAAGAACAAGAATAAGCAGAACACGCGACAGCATTGACAGCGTAATGGCAAAGGGATAAAGGCAAAGGCAAAGGCAAAGGCAGCAACATAAAATAACTTATTTTCGCATTTATTTCTTCGCCCTTTTCCCGCGCGTTATGCAGCATCTGCAATGACTGCTTCTTG
>JBAMBQ010003433.1:0-10327 GCA_037044495.1 Stegana nigrithorax
AGGGGCGATAAAATGGGAGAAAAAATAGAAAAAAAATAAGGGAGAAAATTAGCGTTTTAAAGTGGTACAAGAATGGGAATAAAAAGAACCAAAAAATTTGGCGAAAAAGCAGGGTTAAAAATACTGCAAAAACGAAGGAAAAACGGGGAAAATTAGCGTTAAGAGGGGAAAAGAAGGGGCGAAAAAATGAAAGAAAATTTATAGAAAAATCAAGGAAAAAGGGAGAAAATTAGCGTTATAAAGGGGTAAAGAATGGGCGAAAAAATGGGCGAAGAACCAGGGGATAAAAAGGGGAATAAAAAGAACCAAAAAATTTGGCGAAAAAGTAAGGTTAAAATTATTGGAAAATCGAAGGAAAAACGGGGAAAAATAGTGTTAAAGAGGGAAAAAGAAGGGGCGAAAAAATGGGTGAACAAATTGAGGAAAAAATAAGGGAAAAATCATGGAAATAGGGAGAAAATTAGCGTTTTAAAGGGGTAAAGAACAAACTTCCCTTGTTTTGTAACTATGAGTGGAATTTCTGTTTGTTTGTTTGTTTTTATAAAGATTTAATCTTGTTGGTTTTTTTTTTTAAATTTGAATCTTGCTGATATCTATGGGTTTATTCAAAGTAAATCTTTTCTTCAATGCTATATTGTGTAACGAATATAACTTTAGTATTAAATTAATTACTAACACGGCCATTTTCCATTAACATTGACGTGTTTAAGTCTATGCAACAGAATACATTGAAGACATTGTTCATATGCAAAATAGTTAAGTCATGTTCATTATAGTCTCACGCTTCATAAGCGAACACTGGTAAACATAAAATTTGCAGGTTTTTAATATACACGCAATTGTCAACATTCATTACGCATGCAAACTTTCAGTTTACACATATTATGAGCCTGTGTTGGTTCATTTGGCAAATTTACCCTATTGGGACATATGTATCTAATTTAGTTAGTTTTTTTTTGATTTCGTTTGATATGCTGCATGCATTTTAGCTAACTAATTACTATACTAATTCAATAGAAATAGTGTTGAGAAATCACAATTAAGCAATAACGACTTTTTCACGCATACTTGAAAAGTTTAAAAAGTGCACTTTAAAATTTAAATGCCCAACAAAATATGAGAAGCAGCATTTCGTTAAATAAATAAGCAAATAAGAATATATGTACATAGTAAGTAGTTGGTCGCTTCTGGCTTGCGCTCTCTGTAGTCGCGCTGAGTGTACGATCTTCAATTTTGATGGTTGTTTTGCGCACTGCGCTCTCAATTGTCTGGTTGCGCATTTGCCTCTCAATTTTTTGCAAACATAAGAGCGTAAGCCACAGTTTCTTGTGTGTGTTTATTGTAATTTTAGTTGTTGTACTTTTCCGAAATGTGTAAGCAGTGTGTACGAAATTTATAAAAAGTGACTTCACTTAAATTTTTACCCGATTTAAATGACGAAAAAAATAAAAAGAAAATCGTACAAACCTTCTCCAGAGAATTAAGAACACAACCAAAAAAAAATCAGCCAAATCGGTCAAACCGTTCTCAAATGTGGCATGGTCAAACGGATTTTGCCAAGCATTTTTATAAATAGTATAGATATAGATATAGAAGATATAATTTTTATTGTATCGATAAATAGGACTTTGCCATTTACGTTTTGAAGACAACTTCATGTAAATGTTGTCCTCGGCTCCGTTTCAAATGGTCCATTCGGAAGGTCCAATTTTGCGTCACTTTTTCGAGCATTTCGGCCTGTATTCAACGAATTACGCATGTTATGTTCTCCTGTAAGGCTTCAATCGTGTTCGGCTTGTCCACATAGATTAACGACTTTACATAACCCCACAAGAAATAATCAAGAGGCGTTAAATCACATGATCTTGGCGTCCAAATCACATGGCCATTTCGAGAGATAAGCTGCCCACCAAATTCATACTTCAACATTTCTATTGTTTCACGAGCTGTGTGGCATGTGGCACCTTCTTGATGAAACCACATGTCAACTAAGTTCAACTCAGCCAACTGGGGTAAAAAAAAAGTCACTTATCATGGCTCGACGGTAGTTTTTGAAGAAAACTGGACCGATGATGCCACCAGCACATAAACCACACCAAACTGTCGTTTATTCGGGATGCATCGGTAATTCTTGTATGGCATGTGGCTATTCATCATTCCAGATACGACAGTTTTCCTTATTTACGTATCCGTTGAGCCAGAAATGAGCCTCATCGACGAACACAATTTTTCAATAAAACAGCGGATTTTCAGGTTCTAAGGCCCATTCACCAAAAATTAGAAGTTGTGGTAGGTCATTCGGTTTCAATTCATGCAGAAGTTGAATTTTGTAGGCCTTTAAACCCAAATCGATACGTAAAATTTTCCATGTGGTTGAGTAACACATGCCCAATGGCTGAGAACGGCGACTCATTAACACTGGACGCTACGACTGCAATATTCTCTTCGGTACGCACTGTACGAATGCGAGTCGATAATTTAATGTCCAACAAAGTAAATTTTGTGTGAAATTTCCTGATAGCAGCACGAATTGTTGATTTACCAGGTCGATTATGACGACCATAATATGGTCGTAACAAACGGCGCGCATTTTTCACAGAGCACGAATTTTGATAATTAATTTCAATAATTTGCAATCGTTGCTTGTTTGTAAGTCTTTCGATGATTAAATGGCAGGATATATTGAAAACTTTTCACTTTAACAGATGACGTTTGGTCGCCATTACTAACCATTGTAGCCAACCTGAAAAACTTAACTCTTAAAAAATGACCCCTTACTTTGTGGGGTCTGCCACGCCTCCTTCTACTCGATACATACATTTGCACAACTTTAATATACCCTTTACCATTTTTTGGTACAGAGTACAAAAATTCCGCACAAATTTGCTGCCCGTTATTACATTAAATTGTAGACATTACTATATTTTAATTTTACTGCTTGAGTAGCAGTAACTTCGACCAGTTTATTGGGGTTTCGGTTTGGGTAGCAAAGTGCTAGTTCTCTTTAACTTTCTTTTTTGAGAATCTTTGTGTAAGTTTTATTCTTATTTCTTCTACATTTCTTATTTTTTCTACATTCTTTTCTAAATATTGTTTCATTTAGACTTCCGGATCCTATCGACTGCGCCAGTTACGTTAGGTTCCGCACAAAGAAAATAAAAACAGAACCGTGCTTGTTTGCTTACAGAAACACATTAATTCTTTATTACATTTTCTTGTTATTTATATTTTACAAAAGTATATAAAAATGATTGTTTTGCATTTATTTACTTATGAACTTAATTTTTGCTTATTTGTTACTTCGATGCAGTCTTGTTCAGTTTTATGCTAAACGCTGTGTAAGCATAACTGATGCCCATGTGACCTATTTAATTTGCCAGTGCACCTGTGCAGGTGAATGCCCTTACCTCTGCAAATAAATTTGGTGTTGAACCATATGTCAGACGCTATGTCAGTATTTCTAAGTTCAACCGTATACTCGTGTTCGTTGGTTTTATTGCGTATTTGGCGATTTAACTCGCGATTTATTTGAATATGCAAGCAAAGTGCTGCTTATTCATATCTGTGCTTTGTATTTATATATTTATATGTTTATACGTTTATATGTGATAAATAGTTACATATTATTTATTTTCTTTATATTTAACTGTTAAGTCTAGGTGCGAAAACATGTTAGTATAAAACACTTTAATGCATTAAGAAATGCTGCCGCAGATAAATCCTTGACAAGTTCTAAATATACCGCCTTCGTGGTGATATATATATATAACTGGCGGCCTATTACGTATTTCGCAATATATAATGTATATGAAATGTATATGATACATGATACCTTGGCATAATAAGCAGATGTTGGGAATCAAAATCGAGTGCAGAATTCTGTAAACGCCCACCGATGCGCAGTAAGCCAAAGTTGTCAATAAATGGAAGAAGTGATGCAATGGAACTAGAAGGCTTAACATTTTCGCCAGCTTGCAATGCTTTGCAGTCGTCCGAAAAATTTATTCTTTGAATCGAACGTGCCACCATATATGCTATTTACGTTAAGCACTGAAATCGGGATCCATTGTCGAAATTTAAAACGTAACCAAACACCCGCTGTATTTTCGCAAACGAATTGGAGTATTAACACATCTGGGACAGGTCAAGTTGTTGTGACGCCCCCGAGTACTGTCTTTTTACAAAGTTCAGGTAATGTCTGGACATTTACATTAGATGCAGGTAATTCTTCCTTGCTCTCTTTGATATATGCAGGGCCATGACTTCACAGTGATGAATGAATGAGGTCGCTCAGTAGGGCTCCTCGGGATAGTATATCTGCAGGGCTGAGGTTGGTAGGAACATGATGCCATTCTATGCCAGTTAAATCTTGTATTATTGTAAATCGATTTGATATGAAAGCTTGAAAATTTAAATAACTGAGTCAGATCCGCAGTAATATTGACATTAAAAAAAGTTCATAAGCACTAATTCGTTGATAAGTTTTGCCAGTAGTGCTGCAGCGCATAGTTTAAATTTTGGCACCGTGATGCTTTTCAGTGGTGCTAGGCAAGTCTTCGAACATAATAGCTATACATAAGTGCTTTCTAGCGCTCTGGAGACGATATATATGCACACTCCTTAAGCATTTATGCTTGCATCACTGAATCCAAGAATTTCGATGACGCTATTTGGGAGTATCGCAGGCCTGGGGAATTTGATCTGTTGTGTGTAGTGAAAATTGTCGCATAAATTTTTCGAGGATGTACTCAAATCGAGTGTCAGGTTCTCGTCCCATTCCAATTTGGTTTTCCATAGTTCCTGCAGAAATATTTTAAATTTAGTTATTACTGACCCAATCAATCCGAGTGGATCATAGAAATGAGCAATTTTAGAGACCACAACACGTTTGCAAGGTATGGCCGAGCATCAAATGGGAGAAAAAGCTAACAAAAGCCAATCAAACACGGTATACCAAGCTAGGCCGAGAGTTTTCGTAATGTCGCTGCCGTCGTTGAATTTACGAAAAGCCTCCTTGTCGCTGTCAGGAATTCCTTGCAGAACAGCTGGATCATTAGAGCACCATTTTCGTGGCCTAAAATTTCCTTTAAAAAACAGACCCACAGTTTGATGCATAATTTCGAGAACTTCCTTTGTACTATTACCACCAGTAATAAGGTTGTCGACATAAAAATCGCGACTCACTATTGCTGATTCAATCAGAAATGCCTTTCCTTCATCGATAGCGAGTTGATGCTTAACGCGGACTGATAGGAATGAAGCAGGATTTGAGCCGTAAGTTACGGTGTCAAGTTTAAAAACTTGCAATTCTTCTTGCGACAAATCATGCCAAAGAATACATTGCCAATAATTGTCGGGTGAAGGCAATCGAACGCACCGATACATATTGGCGATGTCTCTAGTTAAGGCAACAGAGATAGCGCCGGAACCGGAAATTTTGCGTTTTTTTTTAACGGGTAGGGAGTGATGCAGACTATCATGCTTGTCATCACATGCTCGACACTGAAGAAAAATGTGCAACGGTGCAGTTTCTTCCCAATGTACTTGTGTTGCTGAGCACTCACAATAGTCTAGAGTGCTCTTAAGATGGCGTTCAATTTGTCGGATAATTTCCTTAATTTTATCGCTGATGAAGAATTTACTTTCGGAAGATCTAAAATCTCAGTGATGTGTGCCTGACATACAAGCCTTCTATCATTAAAGCGCTTATTTAATAAATCTAGAGCATCAATGTAATTTTTATCACAAATTTCAATCGAACGAATACCAATGTTGCAATTTTTCCACTCTGGTTAAATCCGCATTGTTGACAATCATCGTGGTGAACATTGACATAATTATCGGTTGTGCTTGTTGCACGGCGCTGCTGGATTTCGGCGTATGATTTGCGGAGTGCACACCGCATACGAGTGTCTAAGTCTGCCCGTAACTCGTCAAAATTTTTTCTTAAATCACTGCCAATTTCATTATAATCAATTTCTTATAAATTATCATGAACCGCTCTCAATTATACGTTAAACTGCTCAATTAATTTTAATTTAGTAAGAATGACTTGCTCGGGCATTGAGGTTAAGTGTTCCTCAGCAATCGAATATTTTAACACACGCAATCGTTCAAAAAATGATTGGGCCTTACGCTTGTAAAGCGGGGCCTTATTTTCGTATGAATTCACCGTTGCACTTTCCATAGTTAATAATTGGAAATTTAGAGCAGTTATAAGAAAATGCACTGTGTTCCTAAAAAAAATCTAGTGCACCTTCACTTAACACGTCTGGATCACCAAATGTTGAGCTGATAAGCTTTTTAGTCAACTGAAATTTTAGTTACGAATAGGTTTTTGTTGTTTTATTCTCGTTAATTGCCTACATCGATCATTTGTGTTAATATTTATAATTAGGAGCGCACGTTTATATTTAAGATTTAAAACAGACTTGTGGTATGCAAAAATTCGAGATTTATGTTTATAATTGTGCACTTGGTATTGGTATGCGAATAATACAATTATAACTCCCATTTTTTTGTAGAAAACGTGCACGAACGCGGCTGAATAACGAATTTGATGTAAAAGCATTTGCCGGCTGCAGTGGTCGTGCAAAACGAACGAATGTAATTTGCAAGACAACGAAACGAAAGAATATAATAAAGAGATATGAAGGAGATGTTGATGTTAGATTATTATTATTTGTCCCAGAAGAAATGGAGAATAACAAATTCTATAAATACCACAATTAAATGGGGCATGTGGGGCGAGATAAAGTAAAAGATGCAATTTCGAAAACCTACTAGTTCCCTGACATTAATCAGCCGTTGGATATAGCTCACGTTAACCACTATGGATCAGTGGGTAAACAAAGTTCACAACATTGTACGCAACAAAAACGAAAAATGCAAAAGAAGTCTTAGTGGATGTCGGAAGCAGAACCTTACCAACACTAGTCATAGCTGATGGAGTAATTGTCTTACTCCCTTTTTGATCTTGTCCTCTCTTGTTGCTGGTAATGCTGCCGGCAGAATATATAAGCAGATGATTTTAACTTTAACTTTACATATATACATATTTTTGTCATCTTGAAGCAAGTCAGTGCAGTGAAAATAAAACTTACTCGAAAAACATCCAATCGCTCAACTCTAATTTAATTGCCATAAGTATTTGTGTAGAAACTCAAAAAAAGGGAATACAAAATAATGTCTTCCTTAAAACATTGGTTGTGTGCTTCGGTGCGCAAAAATTTTACATATCGTAGTAAACTCGAGCATTATTTTACATATCGTTGTAAAATTCGCGTTTTGTTTGTACTCATCGTTGCAAAACTTGCGTTTGTTCACATTTAGGTGACAAACCATATCTACAGTGTATCACTTAAGTATTTTGCCTATTGGTTTTCATGCAAAAATTTGAATTTGTTGGCTTATAAAATAACAACAATGAGAAAAATAGAAGAAAAATGTTGTTCGTCTGTTAAAGGCATATTTTCACAACAAGTTAACCCAACTACGGATCATATACGATGATCCGTTAGCTAGCTATTAAGGCGCAATCATTTTCTGCCGAAAATTTCGATCTCACAAAAGTATTTTGCCTCGCAACAAAGTACACGTGGTTTCCATATTTCCTATGAAATTTGCGTCAATTGCGTGGAAATTATGCATGCTGTACTTGCTGCTAAGGCAATAAGTTAATATTGTGTACAATTTCGATGTGATTCTGCTGCTTATGTAACCCAAAATGGCAAAACCCAAAGAATTAAATTATGAACAAAGAAAAATCATTTTATATCTGTATTATCAGGGTAAACTTATCCAATATGTTTCTCAAAATGTTTGATCGAAGTCGCCAAACAATAGAAAACACAATTGCCACACGACCATGGATATTTTTGGCCTGGGAACCCTAAGGACTGTTTCATCGCACAGAACTGTAGGCATGAGTGTCAACTATTTGTCGTAAATTTTTGGTGCTGACAAATGTGGGTTTTCCCGGTTTCCCTATCAATTCGTGTTGTCAGCATTTAAGGGCGCCAGAACAGGCTGTATTCTCTATGATACCATATTCTTTATATCAAGCAATTGTGTTTTCTATTGTTTGGCGACTTCGATCAAACATTTCAGAAACATATTGGATAAGTTTACCCTGATAATACAGATATAAAATGATTTTTCTTTGTTCATAATTTAATTCTTTGCGTTTTGCCATTTTGGGTTACATAAGCAGCAGAATCACATCGAAATTGTACACAATATTAACTTATTGCCTTAGCAGCAAGTACAGCATGCATAATTTCCACGCAATTGACGCAAATTTCATAGGAAATATGGAAACCACGTGTACTTTGTTGCGAGGCAAAATACTTTTGTGAGATCGAAATTTTTGGCAGAAAATGATTGCGCCTCAATAGCTAGCTAACGGATCATCGTATATGATCCGTAGTTGGGTTAACTTGTTGTGAAAATATGCCTTTAGCAGACGAGCAACAGTTTTCTTCTATTTTTCCCATTGTTGTTATTTTATAAGCCAACAAATTCAAATTTTTGCATGAAAACCAATAGGCAAAATACTTAAGTGACACACTGTACATAAAAATACGTGCACAAAAATAGTAGTGAATCAAAACGGTGACTTCAGCTATATACAAAATACATAACCAAACAAGGCAATATGTAGAAATAAAACAACTAGAATGGCAGGGCTATAGTCGGGCGTAACCGACTATAGAAAACCCTGTACCCAATTTTTTTTTTTAGTAAAAGCCATTGTTCGGCTGATCGTTCCTATGGCAGCTATATGTTATAGAAAACCGATATTTATCATATTCAGGAGTATGATTGGATATTGCCTAAAACTGTCAAATTCAATCCAATTTGGTAACGATATCTTAATAAACAAAAAAGTTTTTCTCAAAAAATGTTGTTTTTCGGGCGATCGTTCCTAAGGCAGCTATATGATATAGTAAACCGATATATATAGTATTGAGGTATGTAAACTAAAACTTTTAAATACAAAATTTAGTGAAGATATCTTGAAAAACACAAGGGTTTTTGTTACTAAATGTGGGTTTTCATCCGATCGTTCCTATGGCAGCTATATGATATAGTAAACCGATATATATATAGTATTGAGGTATGTAATTGGTCATTAGCTAAAACTTTTAAATCCAAAATTTAGTGAAGATATCTTGAAAAACAAAAGGGTTTTTGTTACTAAATGTGGGTTTTCATCCGATCGGCAGCTATATTTTATAGGACGAATATCGAAAAAAAAAAATAAATTTGATATGCCTATGGATTGGGAAAGTCTTCGTGCAAAATTTTGTGGATGTAGGTCATACCGTTTCCGAGATCCGTTTGTTCATACAGACGGACGGACAGACGGACGGACAGACGGACAGACAGACAGACGGATATGGCAAGATCGACTCGCCTTACGATGCTGATCAAGAATATATATACTTTATATGGGGTCTGCCATGCCTCCTTCTGCCTGTTACATACATTTGCATAAGTTTAATACACCCTTTACCATTTTTTGGTACTGGGTATAAAAATGTTTCTGATTTTCGGCCGATCCTTCCTATGCCAGATATATGTTATAGTAAATTGATATTTATTATATTCAGCAATATAATTTGATTTAATTTAAAATCTGTTGAAAGGAACGAATAATCGTTCGGTTGTCAGCTGTGTTTGATCAGTTTTCTTTCTTCCTCTTGATGTTCTTGTTCTTATATTAATAGGTCAATCACTTATAAGAATAAAACATCATTATTATATTTTCTCACATTCAAGCTGCACGTGTTGTATTTTTTCGGCAAAGTTTAACAGGTTATGGGCCCAGAAAGCTCAAAACTATAGATAACACAATGGATGACATGAAAATTACAAAACTGGTCGGCGAAGAAGGCTGGACACTTGGGAAGTTAAGGTAATGTTGAGGGCAAGCGGTCTTTGGGACATTGCTAACGGAACTGAGGTACGGCCCGCTGCAGAAGGCAACGATCTATACAAATGGATAGAAAAGGATGCCAAGGCACAGAAGGTGCTAGTAATTTCATTAGGAGAGGAGCCGATAATGCACATCATCAATTGTGATAACGCAGCAGACATGTACTCAGCCTTGGAAAGTGTATATGAGCAGAAGTCGGAGACGTCTGTTCATTTACTGCAACAGCAATTTTTTCAATATACAAAAGATTCCGAGGATAACATAGCAATGCACATTGCCAAACTGCAGAAAATTGCTAAACAGTTGGAGGACTTGTGACAAAAATTTTAATGACTCTGCCGGAGAAATATAATCATTTCTTCGCTTCAACATTGAAGACGTTGACTA
>JBAMBQ010003434.1:0-16510 GCA_037044495.1 Stegana nigrithorax
ACATATGTGTAAGTGTTCTTCTACAGCCAGGAGTGTGTTTACCAGGTCATAGTCAGATTTGGTAATTTCGTAACAGCGCATTTATTTTTAATCAATTAACAATTTTTAACAAGCAATGTTGACGCTAGTCAACGTTTATTAAGTTAACACCGTAAATTTGAAAGCGGCATCAACGGAAAAAAAAATAAAAAAACAATAATCAAAATATTATGGCGTATATGGTTGAAGCTGCCATTGGAATCAGCTTAAATCACAATCAAGAGAAGACACATTTAAAATGCATGCGCGAAATCATATCTAAATATGTCAACGTGTAAATTCGCATAAATAAATATGTTATTTATATATCATCATCATCATCATCATCAACATCGTCATCGTCACCCTCAATTATGCTACACTCCATTTGTTGGCTTAAACGTCACCGTTGTCGTCGAGCTTTTATCGTTGGTTTACTTGTACTTCTTCATAAACTCAGCATGGAATACTCGGAATTTCTCCATCATCAGTTTCAATTTATCTGTTTGCGGTAAAATTGTGCTACGGTAATGGTAAGTGCCGGGCTTCTGGCCAAATCCGCTGCCAGGCACAATGCAAATGCCTAACATAAACAAATCAAAGAAAACAATTAGCACCAATAAATTTCGTGATTTATGTGTTTAAACAACGCACCTGATGTTTCCAACAGCTCAAAAGCGTAAAAGGTATCAGCTGGCATGCCCTTGGCCTTTGCAGCTGCAATCGCCTTGGGTGGCATCTCGATTTGGGGGAAAACGTACATGGCACCTTGCACTGGATTGACCTTATAACCCTCAAATTGACTAAGCGTCTTGTGCACAAGTGTGGCACGTTCTTTCAGCGCTGCAAGGATTCCTTGCCGTTCCGTGCAATACTTCTCATAGGATGGCTCGTTCGGTTTCGGCGGGTTAACCTAGAACATGAATAGCGCTTAATGAGCATATGCAACAGGGGATGCTCCAATTGCGTGCATACCAAGGCACTGACAGCCACCTGACCGGCAGTAGTGCTGCACAGACCCGCCGTGATGCACTTAGTCAGCATGGCTTTGACTTGCGGGCATAGATTCACAACCTCCATGTAGCCACCGCGAATGCCGCACTCACCTAGGAAACCTTTCGATGTTGACAGAAAGCTAACCAATTCCTGGCTTCTGTATGGTTCGCCCATTTCGTGCATCACCTGCTTGAACGAAAAGAACTTGGAGTTCTTGTCGTACACATTGTCTTGGTACACCTCATCGGCCAATATCAGCAGACCGTTTTCGTGTGCGAATTTGACAATTTCGACAATGTTATCACGCGTCAGCACTTGGCCGGTGGGATTGCCGGGATTGATGACGACGAGTGCGCGTGGGTTGCAGTGATTCTGGCAATTGTCGAAGGCACGTTGCAACTCCTGGCGATTGAGACTCCAGCCGGACTCCTCCTCCAGATAGTAGTCCACCTTCTCCATGCCATACTCGGCAATGGTGGCGGAGTAGAGCGGATACTGCGGTATTGGCACCATAATTCCGGGTTTCTTGCCATTGATCTCACATCTAGTATGCATTAAAAACAATTTCAAATAATTAGTCAAATATGCTGTACGTATGGCAATTTTTCTATGGTTAACTTACTGCAACAATGCCAAGATGCTCTTGATGCCTGGCGTGGCGCCTGCGGTCAAGTAAATGTTTTGGTAATCGCTGGCTACGCCATCACGTCGTGTTATGAAGTCGGCAACCTGACGGCGCACAACTTCCAGGCCAGCTGAATCGGTATACGCGCCCACAGACTGGCCTTGGCAGCCTGTCAGTATGGCTTTTGCACGTGCCTTCACATCTTCCGGATAATCACTTGTTTCCAGCAACGCCGGTTCAAACGTTAACGCCAGCAGCTACACACACATATGTGAAATATACACGAAACAAAAAATAAATAAATAAAAAATAAACAAAAAGTCATTTTGGCATAGAAAACAATAACGGGAAACCTTTAATTAATTATAATGATAGATGCTTCTGTGCTTATCTTTTTCGCTCTTATCGCTTTTTTACAAATTTTTTTTCTACGGCTGTAATTGATTGTCACGCGAATGACTGAAAATAAACAGCTTTGGATAGACATTTTCAATAACCTTTGAATTTATTGTGCTAATATTGCAGTATAGTTTTGTGCAGCCAACATTTTGGCAAAGAAGAGAAGAAACGGAAATCGTAGAAAAAGGCTACTACGGTCAGAGTCATTTTCTGTACTGAAACAAAGTGGCAAGGGAACATAGTGATGGACTATGAACAGCATGCGCATGTGTGCGTGCCTTGCCAGCAGTCACTGTCTGTTCTACTTTCAAACTGCCAACAGTTCAACACATCGCAAATTGGCTTGGCAGCAGTTAACGCGTGCCCACACGCAACTCATGTCCAAGTGCATATGCGTGCAGTTGAAAATCATGTGCGCACAGCACTCCACCCATCGGCTAGCCAATGATTAAAGGCTTCAATTGACAGAGCTAGCAGGCACCGCCTCAGCCACAGTCGCAGCACCAATTATTGTTATTATTTTGTTGATGTGTGTAAACACATAAATTGGCATAATATGCAAATTGCCGTCTGCTGCTCCCGCTACTGCATAGGGAGCAACTGCTGCTGCTGCTACTGCTTCTGTGTCTGCTACCCTACCAATCGTTAACTTTTGCAGTCGTGTGTTTGCGTTGCGTTGCGTTGCACTCACTGTCAATCAAAGTTACTTGTGTAAATAACGACCTTGCATACACATGAGAAAGTGTACACACTAGACACAATCGTGATTCGCTTCAACAGTAGATAGAAGACAACAATAATACGATACAATAGTGTCCAACATGAGCCACATGATGAATGGGTATAATCAATTATGCATGTAAGCAATTAAAGCTCACTTGTGCCTTACTTGGCGCAAGAACGTAAGCGGCTGCTGTCCCATAGCATGGCAATCTCCAATATTGGCGCGTATAACCTGGTCGAATGGCTTCTTCACACCCTGTAAACAAAAAAAAAAAAAAACAGAAACGATTAATAAATAATGCTATAATCAGCGTTTACTGCAGTTAAATAATATCGATCGGGCTTTCGAGTATTGAAAATGACAAAAGTGTTTTTAAGTACAAGTATATTTTATACTGTAAGCATATGTGTGTGTGTATGTGTGCGTGTGTGTACATAGTACGTGTAGTATACTCTTATAAGTAATTGCATTGATTGCCTCCATGCATGACCAATGACAATGCACTTAGTCAGATAGGCAGACAGACAGACAGACAGACAGAGACAAACAAACATACAAAAGCCAGTAACTTTGAAACAACCTCTTACGCAAACAAAAAGAACCCCAAATGACAGCTTGAGTATAAGTTGAATGCGATACGCTGCTCTTCTACTTCTACTACTACTTCTGCTCTCATGCACTCGTACTCTGCCGATCGCCGCGAAGATCGTCTTCGACGACAGCGCATGGGCGGCGGGCATGTGCCTGGTGTCGCTTCGTCTACGTTGTCGACACGGGCAACGACATACCCGCTGGCCGCTCAGTAACTACGTCCCGGTTTGCCTACACTCGGCTGCTCTCTTCTCTGCTACGCTCTACTGCTGCCGGTTGCTTGCCTACCCTGCCTATCCTGCCAGCCAAGAACACCACGAAAGCAAAGCAAAGCAAATTATATGCCGCCTTAGCTTAAACATCATATATGCTTATGTATACCTACGTACATGTATGCATACATATGCACATACGTTCGTACGTAAAGTGCGAATACGTACATTTGTTGTGAGTAACCACATACATTCACATGTGCATACGTAAGAGAGACAGTACTTGCGCCGCGATATGCGAGTGATACACATGCAGAGCAGTGACTGCTTACTCACTTAGAAAAGTTCCATTGCCAGCAAGAAGCATTCGCCGCTTGTCAATGCAAATGCATGGGGTCGGCAAAGCAAGGAAGAGACGAGGGCAACCCAGTACTGATCTAAGTTTTTGAAACGCTTATCGAACTTTTATTTGCTTGGCATTAAAGAGAAATATATGCGACGGCAGCACCGAAAAAATAGCAAAGAAAATGTACGTATGCATGTATGTACATTTGATTTTATTTTTGTGTCGATTGTTGCCAGCCAGCGCTAGTCAACTGTTGCTGATAATTGTTTTCTAGCAGCTGTGCTTAAGTTAAGAACCAAATGAAATAAAAGAAGTAAATAGAAAGTAACATTTTTCAAGATCAAATTTTGTCACGCACCCGCAGGCAGCACCTTTTATCAGTTAACAGCTTTTTGGTATCTTGGAAAAGTAAAGTCGGCAAAACAAATGATAAGAATCGTAAAAGACATAAGGCCGCAAGCATAAAGCGTTAAACTGAATTGCCTGTCATATCCAATGGCCGTCGGCAGACCATTCCAATTGCCAAAATGAGGCTGAGATTAGATTGCGAATTATTGTGCGCTTAGGTCAGTGGAACTTGGTTTCTAACTGTTTACGAGCAAACCATAATTTTTTTTCAAGAAATACACTTATGAATTTGAAATGCGGAACCAAGCGCATTTGGCATTGAAAAATATCAATTTTATTTTGTTTATAAAGGGTGTCTTTCAATAACGGTACCATTTCTGAAAAAACACAAAAACTGTGCGGCCATTAAAAATCGAAAATTAGTTTTTTTTGCTGGTTGGTTTACATGCCGTTTCTTTTTAATATTAAAACAATTTTTTTGTTGAACATATGACTTAGATACATATGTATATACATATGCATGTACATACATATATATATCAGATCAAAACTGTGAAAATTTGAAAATTGGTACAAACAAATTTATTTCGAAATTTTTTTGCTAGTTCCAAACCATTAAAGAAGAGAACAAAAATTTGAATTTGTTAATTATTCACCAAACGAAAATATCATCATAAATACTAAAAAACAACCTTTGGCCAAGTGACTAACACAACTGAATGTGTCTAGGGAAATGAATTCGTGAAATCTCATTGGTAATGAATTGTTGAGGAGTTTTGGTTCGTAGCACTGCTATAAGACTTAGTTCTTATGCAGCTTCTACATAAGCAGCAGCTGTTCCGATATAGTGAAAGAGATTTTACGCTTGTAGCAAGCGTCAGCATTTTGTGTTTGCCTTTGTTGTGGCTTTGTCGTATCGGCTGTTGTGCAAAACTGAAGCTAACGCGATAATTTCCTGTAGCCACGACCGATATGTCAAGCAGATCAAATAGTTGAGCTCTCGCCTGATGCCATGTCGTGTTAGTCGCATAATGCATGACAAGTGCATTTATTGGCTGATAGCCAAGCAGAAGAGGCTGCACTAGATGAATATGAACAATGCACAGCTAAGACAATGTCATGCATACGCGTAGGTAACATACATATATGTATGCACATACATAGATATAAACACACATGTATGCTGATATTTTGTATTTTGATAGAACATAACATACACGTTGTAGATGATAGGTGGAATTCTTTTTTAAAATATTTTAAAAAAAATGAAAATAAAACAATAAAATTATAAGCATGAAAGCAAAAAAGACAAAAACATCTGATTAAAAGTGAAAATATACGAGAGAGAGAGAGCGGGCAAAATAAGCGCGTAATCTCTGGGCACAGCAAAGTGCAAAATATTACGACGTAAATGCTGGAACAAAGTCAGGGTCAACGTTCTGCAGCATACTACATATGCATGCAGCATGTACGACATTAACAGTTAGCTTCGGACGCCTGGAAGTAAACAGAGCCAGCTGCGAGTCGGGTTTACACCCTACTTACTACTCTGTGAGTGCGGACGGTTTGATGGTTACAGTGGCTGATTCCCGGCATTGCGCATGTTTGCTAAATGTACCACCTTATGTTGAGCAGTGTGCTCACTGATGCTTCCTGTTAGATGTTGTTGTTTTTGTTTCCTTTTTGTTTAATATTTCTTTTATATACACACGTACTAATGTAGATTCTTATATGTACATATGTATGTATGTATATGCATACAAATTAATGTACATAAATCGTATAGTATACTACTCTCTCTCTGTTATATGCAAATCGTGGGCGGTTTTTTTTGTGTTGGGGCACAACAAATGCTTTTATTGCTATTTTTTTTTGTTTTCGATTTGAAATCACGCGTGTACATGCGTGTGCTGAGTGTGCTTTCTGGTGAATGGCTTGAAAATGCATAAAACAAAAGCATAACGATGGCAAATCGTATAGCAGTAAAATTACAATAACCACAAACAGGCGAGCAACGGATAAGGATGTTAAATAAACTTGACACGCAATTCTATAATGTATATGTACATACATACATACATACATACATATGTACATAGGTCGCACGTAAGCAGGCAATTTGCTAAATTATTTCTTTTAATTAGCGCGTCAACCACATCCAACCACATTTTTGCAAACATTTCTTTTGCACCAAAAAAAAAAAAGAAAAAAAAAACAAACAAACAAGACAATAAAATTGATATAAGCATTAATTATTGTGTCTTTGAAGCAATAAGAGATCGCCGCGAATGTTGAATTAATGAACAAACAAAACTTAGAATTAATAAAGAAAGAATGCAATTAATGAGCAAAGACCAAAAGTGGCGGTGACGTATAAAGTTCAATAAAACGAAAAGTACACGCAACAAGTTCGGAAAGTTTCAAAAATTGTGTTTAAAAAAAAATAAAAAAAAAACAAAAACTATTTACAATATGAAGGGGACCTAGCAGCACTTACATAAAAATGTACTTAGTATGTAGATTGAAAAGTGTTTATTTGGAACTTGGTGGAACGATTGTTTGTTTGTTGGAAGCAAAGCAAATCATTTAATATTATATACACGATTTTTCTGTAATATATGTATATAATAACATATACATACATGCATATACATTTGTGTGTGTGTAAAACATATCAAATAATAATATTGATATCAAGATAAACCTCAAAAAACATATACAAATTTATGCGCAAAACGAAATTTCGCGGTTCTAGTTAGCGTGTCGGCGATAATACAAAGTGGAA
Source organism: Stegana nigrithorax (assembly GCA_037044495.1). Classification (NCBI taxonomy): domain Eukaryota; kingdom Metazoa; phylum Arthropoda; class Insecta; order Diptera; family Drosophilidae; genus Stegana; species Stegana nigrithorax. Next base: position 7,045 of record JBAMBQ010003434.1, read on the forward strand.
AAAAAGAGTGAAAACAACAACACATATAAAAAATATAAACCGGTTTATCGGTTACGTTTTCATTTTTGTAACGGTTCGAACACATGTACACACATTAGCTCACATAATCTTCATAGGCACGTGTAAACAAAAGCAATCCCTTCTATTTTACTTTTTCTTTTTTTTTTGAATTCACCAGGGAGGGGTGTTTTATACGGCACAATTTGCCTGCCCGAGTCTTACCTGCGCCAATTCCTTTTCAATTTCACCGGCCCTAATAACCAAGGGTCCACGCACAGCGTACTCCATGGATATGTAATTGGGATTGATGTTGTCCACTTGTAAGTTTTTGGTTGCCATCTTTGTCGAATAGGATGCTGCAGGTGGGCCGGTAGTATTGCCTTTTCCTTGCGAGTCGAAGTTAGCAGTTAACAATGATGAAGAAGCAGAAGTAGGTGAGAATTGCGATGAAGATGATAACGTCGAAGCGGCACGAGCGTCGTATAGCAAGTCACTACCGCGCACGTCCAATGTTTTCAATTGACTGCGGCGCAATGTCGGTTGACTGCTGCTATTGCCATTGCTGCCGACGCCGGCGTTGTTGCTGCAGCTGTTTTGTACATACGATTTCCAGCGGCGTATGACAACGCTTGGCGTTAGTTTGCAATGTTGTGGTTGTTGGCTTTGGAAGTATTGACACTGTGCTAACTGAAATTGTGCTCTAACGGACTTGGAAGTAGCAGCATTGGCAGCACGCTGCAGAGAGCTTGAATTGTTAAGCAATATGCGACTCATTTTTGTTGTAGATATTCTGTTGTTGCTGTAGCTGATGATATTGTTTTTCTTGTTGTTGTAGAAGTTTCTGCTGCCACGATAAATGTGATCTTACAGTTGATCAGCTAATTAATCCGCTACTGTAAACCGCACTCACTGTAAATAGAAAAGAACGCCAAAGGAGAAAAAAAAAGCGCGAACTGATTTAATTTTTCGATATTTTGTTAAAATATAATTATTTTATTTCATTCAAGACGTCAAAATTTATTTCAATTAAAAGCTAAAGCACAAACATAACAGCACGAATCTGTTCCGATTTACGACTGTACGAGCCTAGTCTTATCAGATGCGTTAAATACACGTTATAAAAATCGCTTATCAATGAATGTTTCTTAATGCACAATGGGCACAACACAAAAAGAAATGTTAAAATTTGAAAATATATTGTCGAATAAACGACAAATAATTTGCTTAAAATTAATTAAGCACTTGCTAAGTACTTAAATTTTAAATGTAAACTAAAAATGGAATATATTTACTGTCGCAGAGGCGGACAAATCACTGACTCGACTAAGCTTTACACTAATTGTAAAAGGTATACATTTTCGATTTACACAATCTGAAATGCGCGTTTGTATGTTGTTGTACTTATTTGTACTTTTGACTTTGACTTAAAAAAACTAAAACAAACAACTAATATTTAATCTGTTATCAGCGCACACGAGCGAAGGTTGTTTGATTTTCTCGGCTTTGAACCGAACTTCTGCCAAAATAGACAACCAAATTATTAACAGGAAAACTAATAACAATAAAAAGTTTTTAAACTGTGGCTCGAATAGAACATGTCCAAACGTTGGTTTGTAAATTAACTATTAATCTATGATTCATGTCTGCAGCAAATGTAGAAGGCGCTGGCAAAAGTGATATGAAAGATAACTGTATTTTAAACAGAAACCGCAACGGAGCAGCAAAACCGAAATCTGTGGATTTGAAAAAAATTCAACAGAATTAAAATACAAATATGTCAAAGTTTTACGTTCAATAGAATTTAAAACAGGATGACAAGTATAACATTAAAGCTTATTAACAGGTTTCAATTATTGATAACGGTAGCCATGAGCGGCAAGCCGCTATTCACCCGGAATAAATGACGTATTTAAAATGTTCTCATGCGCTTTGATTAGGAAAGCATCGTAGTGCAAAGTCCAAAACGAATCCTCGGCACTTTTAAATATACTACACGTGTACGTATGTACATGCATACATATATATTTGCATATTTATGTGAATTAGGTGCAATAACAACAACGTGCAGTTACCGTTTGCTTTACAATACACCGTTTGCTGATTTGTTTATACACGTGGCTTTGAGAAAAAAAATCGATTCTGTCACATAATATGCATAATATGCAATCATCCAATTTAGCATGCACATTTATGGTGTACATTTTTAAACATATTTTGGCCATAAATGTTAACTATACTTTACAATTTGATATAACAAGGTTTGACGATATTTGAATATTTGGTTCAAATACTACCGTATGTTGTTTAAGAAATGTCTCTTCCATGCCAACGATTAGGACAAAATAAAAACAAATAGTGAATCAATTGTTGGAATTGTGGGAAAACTCACTCCACGCTCCCGTTGAGTGCGTCAAAACGCTAATTAAGCACCAAACTTATGAGGCGTCTGATTGCCTACTTGCACGCAAGTTAGCGCAAAAAAAACTAATTAAACAAAAACAAAAACAAACCACAATAATACCGGCGCAAAATCACTGCATACCCGTAAATATATGCATTCATATATATAAATGTACCTACGTACATTCCTGCATATGTTAGTTATGCATTTAAAAACAATATAAAAAAATAACTAAAAAGCCGTTCAACTGCGAAACGTTTTGTTTGAGATGTATTCGCGAGCCATAATATGCGTTTGGCCAGTCCAATCGATTTTTTCTGGTTTGCACCGTTTCGGCGGTAGTACGTGAGGGACGTGCGGCGAGTTATTTTTGGCAAAATTTATGCAAAAATGTTTCAAGAACTCACCTTGCGCGTGATTATCTAACCCAAAGACGCTGCCGCTGTTCTTTGTTATCTCTGTTGTTGTTGTTTTTATGCCAACTACAAGTTTTTTGCACTGTTTGTATATCTTCAAGATATAGAGAATGAGTTGTTTTGGTACACAACAAACTTGAATTATAAAAAACAAAACGGCGACATCATTGGGTAAAAAAGTAAACAAAAAAAAAAATTTCAACTATAAGTCAAATTATTTATAAACTTTTTCGATTCCCCCACATGGTGTGTTGCTATATACATATTTTAATAATTACCACCACGCGTTCCAAAACTATTCCGATTTGTTCGTTTGTTATTATCAAACTGTTGCTGTTGCTAGTCGAATCGGCCGACGTTGAGTTTATAACATAATGTTATTAAAAAACTAGAAAGGCAGGGCTATAGTCGGGCGTAACCGACTATAGAAAACCCTGTACCCAATCCAAAACTGAATATATTTTTTGTGTTGCTTTAATATTTTGTATTCATTACGTAAGAATCTCTCAAGAAAAAAAAAATTTTTTTTTTTTAGTAAACTTGTTTGAACTTGTTATGCCTATGGATTGGGCGAGTCTTCGTGCCAAATTTTGGTGGTTATAGGTCTTACCGTTTCCGAGATCCGTTTGTTCATACAGACAGACGGACATGGCTAGATCGACTCGTCTTTCGATGCTGATCAAGAATATGTATAATTTGTGGGGTCTACCACGCCTTCTTCTGCCTGTTACATATATTTGTAGAACTTTAATATACCCTTTACCATTTTTTGGTACAGGGTATAATTAATAACATATCTCTGTCGGTAACAGTTGCGCCTAACAGCGAATACTGGCTGATAAACGCCGAGGGCATGGTCACAACAAAAAATGCGTTGCACCAACGAGCCTTTGCGTGTTTCGGCCGTGCATTGGGCGATTATTAACCGTCGCCGGTATATGAGACAGAGTAAGGTCACAATAATGGGTGATCTCTGGTCTTAAGCTATTATTAAAAGCCTAAAAATTTGCCATTAAAGGCCAGAAGTCTGAGAGAGTGTGCCAACCTGAGGGAAAATTTGTAACATTTTCCTTTTCTGTTGGGAAAGTTTTTAAATAAACTATAGGGTCAAATCATAAATGAACAAATTGAAAGTCGTCCAAACCGAAACATTTGATTTTTTTTACAGATTCTTTCTAAAAAGTTAAATAAGCTTGAAAAATTCCCAGGAAAAATCTCTCGTAGTCAAGCCTTTCACTCCTAAAATATGTGTCAACCAGGATGACTTGCCAACTTGACCAAAAAATTTTTAGAATAAATGTTATTGAGAAAATGTTAGAACCTGCCAACAACTATAACTATAAGTAAGCAGCTTTCCAAAAAGTTTTATTGTAACTGAAAACAACAATTGGCTTTAAAAGCCCTTGCAATTACTAGTTTCATATCTTCAAAAACAACGCGAGCGAAACACTAAGCTTAACAGTTTCTGTTGCTGTAATCATTGAACCGTTAGCTATTCGATGTTACAGTTTTCTCTTGTGAATTGTGTGATCTACGAAATTTGCTACAAAAAACCAAGAGGGGATTGCCTTCTTACTTTCGATTAATGACATGCATTAAACACTTTCAGTAAAACAAAAAATGGTGAAGACGGATCTGAAATTTGCACACTAAAAAACACTTAAGATGGCGAGTTCTTCGCTGGTTGCAACTCTGAAAAACAGCTATTGCTTATGTATATAAACTTGAGTAAACGTTTGTAAAAATCATAAGTCGCAATCCGGAGGATAATTATGTCCGAGAGACTAAATTGCAAAATCACAGAGGCACAAGTCATTTATAAAAGGTGGACAGCACCGCGGTTTGTTTTTAATTGCGGTCGGGTTGCAGAGTTTGCAGAGCACGAAATCTCATTTCTCACTCATGCTAGCTCTCCTCTCTTCTGACTTGCACTCACATGCCAACAAAACGTAAATAAACACTGCGTCATGGTTGTCAGGGCGCTCAAATGTTTTTGCTCGGGGTTTTTTTGTTCGTAAGTATACTCATACGTGAGCAAAATCGAGGTGGGTTTTACCTTGTTCATGACTGATTCACATAGAGTTCGGTGTTATTGCACAGCACTGTAGTTTTCTGCTGTTGCTTCTCACTCACTCCTTTAATGAGTGACACGATGATCCTATGCGAAATTTCCTCCATACTTTTTTTTTTACACCACGACGCATTTCTACTGATAATCTATCAGTAGCTGATAATAATTGTTTTGTTGCGCTACATTCAGTTTTTTCGGAACTAAAGTAGAAAACATTTCGTAAAAAAATTAACATTGAAAAAAACTTTGTTGTTTCGTGCGAATGATTTCTGTTCTTTTAAAATTCTGTTGATTAAGCGCGCAGCTTTAAGCGCATTTTTTGCGTTGTTTTAAAGAGAGCGAGAGAAATTAGAGTGCAATTGTTGTTTGGAACTTTTGGTTTGTTTTGCATTTAAACAGCAACAAACTAGTAGCGATGCAAACACCGCGTAAAAATAATACTTACTGTTCGCCATATGCACAACCGGCGCCAGAATATCCATCGCAGTCATCCGATTTTATACCACTACATCTGGGCGGTCTGAATCCAGCTACCGCGCCACAAGAACAGAGTCCACGACGTTACCACGGTAGTCCATTTCAGCATCAACAAGGCAACAGAGGACACGGTGGTGAAAGATACCAACGAAGGGGTAGAAACTCATTTGGATACAATGGTCGTGGAGGCGGATTCAACAACAATCAAAACAATCGCTTTCAACGCCGTTTTCCCCGGGGCAATAATAGAGGCGTGTCCTCACAGCATCATCAGCAGCAACACATACAAAACAGTGTAAGTGTAGTTAATAAAAGTGAAGTAAACGACATTAATATATCTAATGTTTCAGCTTGGAGAGAAAGCCCAAATTTCAAGTTATTTTCAAAGATCCATGCTAGAGGATCCATGGATAGATCTAATGGAGCGCCACAATGCCCTTAACCGTAGTATAATTGATGATGCACAAACAGAGGACAAAGACTCAGATACAGATGACCAAGAAGCTGACTTGGAGATATCCCAAACAGACCCTGGTGGTGAGCAAGAATGACTCTGGCTAACAAAAGCACTGCAAAACACCAACAACAGAGTCGAACTCGCAATTAGTTTTAGATCAATTATTAATATTCGTTCAGGAATATATTCATTGTGCAAGCGCGTTAAATTTATTGCTATTACGTACAATTATACATTTACTTTTAGTAAGCCTAGAATTTCAATGTTTAAATAGCTACTAATTTTTGCGATTACCGCGCCTACGCATGGATGCTGTGCACTTTGGGCAATACCATTTGCCCTTTGGCGGCTGAGTTATGCCCACGCAAGGATAGTGAAACCATTCGTATGGACAAGCATCGTTGTCGCACGCAACCATGTCGCCGTAAGACACTTGGTTACAAGTGCAATATCGCGGTTCATTCGGGTCATACGACCACTCGCCCTCGTTCGTCTGTTCGACCACCATACCGTTCTCGTTAATGGTAATGTTTGCACCAGGTGCAACCGCTGTGCTTGGCAGTGTATTGACTGCACTCGTTGATGCAACCGGGTTGCTTATGTTGTTCACATTTATAGCAGCCGTATTGCTGTGACCCAACGTACTGTTGATGCCAGCAATTGTAGCATTGTTTGTGTTAACGGTAACTGTGACACCAGAAACATTGCTGATGGCAGTTGATGCTCCGCCGGTCACTGCTGCCGTTAGCATTTCAAGTGAATCAGCGCTGAGAGAAGATGACGAGGACGATGTTAGGGACGTGGCTGAAGACGAACCCGTCGGATTAGCGATGGTGACATTAGACGCAATCGTCATTGTATGATGGTGATTGAGTTTCCTACTGGGTTAATATGAAATCTGTTAAAAATAATTGATCACCCACACGCATAACCCACAACGTACTTCTTTTGTTTTTTGTCATGGTGGTGATGGTGATGATGATGACCACCACTAGTCGTTGCAATGTTTGTTGGCAGTGTCGTTGTATTATGCGTTACTGTTGCAGTGGTATTCGTAGCATTTGCTATCCAAAATTCTGTAGGCCCAACGCCGGCGCCTCCGTGTATAGCCTCGTAGCTTGCCTTAAGGCTTGCTGTACGTCGTCCCTGTTGCATCTGCTGCGTTGCGACAATCGCTTGACTGGCCGCAGCCGCAATAGCGCTAGATGCAGCTCCACCCAGCTGTTGAAGATTGTAGGTGACTGCAGTCGGTGCTGTCACTGGTGTGCCAGGGGTGGCTGCACCCAATCCCGGATGCGATGCGAGACTCGAAGTTAGTGGCCGCAAAGGTGTTATTGTATGACTACTGGTTGCTGTTATATGATTACTAGGTAAAGAATGATTCAAATTTGGCCGTTTCTCCGGCACAGTCATTGTGCAAATGGTTTCGCGGCGCCGTTCGAGTTTACGTTGTCTTGGTGGTGGCGTGTGGACAGTACTCAAGCCGATCATAGTATTACTAGTATTAACAACACAACCACCACTACCGACACTACTGCCGAGGCCAACACTAGTAAGATTATTGGAGCCGCTAGCAATACCACTACCAGCATTTCCACTAATGCTACTGCTGCTACTACTACTTATACCTATACCTGCTCCTATTCCAACACTACTGCTACCAACACCAACTGAACTATTGCTTCCGACACCGACACCGACACCGCCACCACCACTTCCGATGGCTGAGCTAAGAATGCCTGCTGAACTATTTGCGGCAACAACTGCACTGGTTATTAGGGACTGTGAGCCATAATAGCGGTTCTCCTTTTGGTTTAAACTGATCAACAACGACGCAGGTGTGCTGTTGCTGTGCCCATCTAGCTCCAATGAACGTTTCTCAAGAATCTCTGTAATGCCGTTATTGTCTGCCTCGAGCTCACACTTAAACTTATGAAGTTCACTGTCTAACCGGCGCAGGTAACGTACTACCAATTCGTTTATCTGCGTTGCAATGGACACCTTCTCGTCCGCATCTTCCATGACCTTGTAGTACTCTTTACGCAAGTGATGAAACTCACTAGTAAAATTATCTTGGGGCATTTCACCACGTTTGCATTGGTTGAAAAAGTTTCGTGTTTGCTTTTCTAATGAATCCATGTTGTCTAAAGCAACGTATTTTAGATTATTTTTGCATAGTGCACAGACATTCGTCAATGGCTATAAACCACTTACTCTGCACGGTCAGATCTAGCTCGCGCATCTCAGTGAATCGGTCACGCAACTCCTGAGGCAGGTGTTCAATCACTGAAATGCGGAAGCCCATTAATTGTCTGCTTTACTGTTGGCCACTTCTCCAACTACATTTAACATAAAAACCAAAGCCATTTTGCATGGTTTTAAGGAAATTAACTTACTCTCTAAATAGTCTTCTAGATACAACATTTTGCTGCTTCCGTTCTGCTAAGAATTATTAATTTATTTATTATTAATTCCTAATTTATGAATGACACTTGGTGCAACTCCTGTTTAGTTTTTTCACACAGTGTATAAATGTTGTATGACAATGACACGATTTTTTCACGTCAGTTTGTAGTTTTGCTGTTATATTAAAAAAAATCGCTTGCTGGCGTTAAGAAATACACGCCGTTTTGCTTGTGAATATGATTTTAATTTATATCCCTCTTAAAATACGTTATGTACGCACAATTATACAAACTTTTTTTTTCAATTGCGTACCGCGACTCAGAGAGCTTGCTTATAAATAATATATATTATTATTAGCCAGGACTAGAGGTGTCAAACTATCGATGGTACTATCGATAGTTTTAATATTCCAACAATATCGATGGTTTTAAAATACTATCGATAGTCGCTTTACATTGTGAACTCCATCATTAACATTTCTCTATAATATTCGAAGCGCAGGTAATTTCCCCTCCGAAAATTCTATTTGTTAAAATAGTTATATTTTGTGCAATTTTACATTTTTTCGGTGGTGGTGCTGATTGTGCAGGTAGTGCTAATTGTGCGGGTGGTGCATATGGTGCTGAGGGCGTGTTTTTATTACAATTTTCGAGATGGCTGACGGTAAGAATATTTGTTATGTTATACACCACAGTTGTGTAAACGCATAATGAGTCCATATCACATATAGTTAATATTTTTACAGGTTCCATTAAAGATTTTTTTTCTTTTTTCTGAATTTCTTCTTTTACTATCGCGATAATATCGATAATTTTTTTTTAAATATCGAAAACTATCGATGGTGTGACCATCGATAGTTTGACACCTCTACTATTTAATGCTTTGCTTGAAAAGCCAGGGCTGTCACCACATCGACAGTGTTCTGTGTCCAATTTACCTTGTAGCATTTGTTTTAGAGACGCAGAAAATTTTTTTCAGAACAAAACAAATCAAGATTTTACGTTGTTCCAATTATGCTGATTTTTAGATGTAGAGTCAGAAGGATGCAGGATTTATTTCTAGTTGCGTAACTTTCGTCCGTAACGTCCGAGATTTTTTTCTTAAGAAACTTTTAAGATTTTCTTTGAGAAAAATTGCATAGGGTAAATACCGCATGGGAAATTTCATGTCGTTCGCAAACAAATATGAAAAAGCAAGAAAGTAGTTTTCTCGAAGATTTTTTTCGACCCCGTAAACCA
>JBAMBQ010003436.1:0-15994 GCA_037044495.1 Stegana nigrithorax
CACCAGTTGACTATCGAAGTCAAACGCGTGTTCACTATTTTTTCACGCTATCACTAATTATTTGAAACAAATAAACTTGCCAAAAGCTCATCTATGCTACGCGGGATCGACAAAATATTTTTAGCAAAGATGCGTGCCTATGCTTTTTAACTGCCAGCAGAGTAGCAGACAGAATATCTAAAATGAAATGCCTGGTTTTGATTCTTCTTTTAAGTGGTCAATAAAACGAAATGCAAAGGTTTAATAGGTAGTAGATTTTGGTTTTAAATATATTGCTTAAAAAAAGTTATTAAATAAGTTGTGAGTAAATCTATATGGAGATGTATTATCGTCGTAAGCGAATCGTAAAAAAAAAACACTTTAGTGTGTTTAGCACACATGAGGCTTTGGTGTGAAAAATGTTGACCATCTAAAATATATCCAGAGAAAATTTTAAGCAAATAGAGTGTGCATGTCATAAAACAAAGAATATAAAATTTAAAAAACTTCATTAGAGCCTGAATATTGTCACTGTTAAATTTTCGAATCAGTTACCGCCGGGCGGGTAAAATACAAAACCCTAAGTTTGATTTCCGAGACTCGAACTAATGCCCAAATTTTTGAATACTCACATCTTACTCAGTCTTCCTAATAATATCGTCATCACATCATGTTTTTAGCATTCCACTACTATCAGAACGAACTGGTGATTTGTTTCAGTAATTATTCAATAGAATTTGTTCAAAATTTTTTGTTCCAGATAAATTGGATACTTTTCCATATTATATTATTTTTGTTTTTGCAAAAATTACATGCTATGTACAAAATCTTCTAGTTGGCTTTGATATTTTCATTCCTAGTCTGTCTTAAAAACCAATTATTGAAATTTAAATGCCCACAACCAAAAAGAGTCAGCAGCAAAGCAAAGCATTTAATTTGATGACCTCAGTGACAATCTTCGTTCTCTTGTTCTTTTAACACACATATTAAATGCATTAAAAGTAGAGAAGCAACCGAATTGAGTGCAGCAGCATTCACAGAATGCTTAAAATTCTCTCTGCACACTCTATATGCTCTCTGGCTTTTAACATAAACTTTAACTGGACAGCGTGACGGAGAACCGCCTTAAGTTTGCCTCTTCCTTGACTCCGCGCACACCGAAGTTAGATATGATTCACTTGAAAAATTAGCGACTACAATATAAAGAGCGTCAAAATTTTTTTTTTATCGCATCATAATTTGATGTTGTTGGCTTTGCTGTGGTTGCTGCTGATGACGACGCTGCAACTTGTGCTTTGGCATGGCATATACTGTTGTTAAATTGACCTTGAAGCTTCGCGTGCTTCCTTTAAAGTTGCGTTTTTAAAGCAATATGCTTCTGTGACGCCTTGAACACTTTGGTGTATACGCACAGTAATAAATGTCGTGTCAACTTTAGATGCTCTGCAACCCACTAGAGGTGATAGGAATTGCGATCAGATGTATACTGTCTGACTAAGAGAAGAGTATATGTCACTTATGCTGCAATTGCTTTTATGTCCCTTAGGAACTGTAAGGATATATTATGTGTTTTCACTGTCTAGTGCGAAGCAGTTGGCAAAGAATCTCGGTGTGTTCCGATTTACAGTTAACATGTTTATAATTACGAGTTATATATATATACATATATATATAATGTGTAACATATATATATATATATATACATATTATATGAGTATATGTAAATGTATGTATAGTGTATATTATGGATATGCAGCAACAAAGGGTCTAATCTAAACGCCTGTCTTTGTGCTTTTGCTATTTCTACAAGAACAACTACTATTGTATATCTAGTGTCTTTATGCGCCAAGTGATGGTTTTGCGTATGTTTTCGTTTTTTAGTTTGATTTTGGTTAATCAACGTAAACTTGCAAAATAATAATAAAAACAGAAATTAAAATAATTTTGATATTGTATAGCTAACTAAGGTTAAATGCACAGTTTTCATATATAAATGCGCGATTAGCCCATGTACTGATAAGACGCGCATACGGGCTCCTGATGACGTGCATGTGGTGACGACTGCAAGGCCAGACGTTGCAGATGACAGGCACGACAGAGCAATCGACCATCGAGCGGATAGCAACGTTTGTCCGGCTCATCGGTTAACTGCATTCCGCACTCCTCGCAAATGTAACAATCGACATGAAAGTCCTTGTCCATGGAGACGACACGCACGGTTTCGTCGGTGCCCTCAACAGGTGTTATGCCTAGTGGAGCAAGGAAAACGCCGCCATAACAACATTCACTTGGTAAACTTATAATCTACATTAAGCTGTCGCCTACCCACCTTTGCCACAGCTGGCGCACTTTGGTGCAAACATGCGATGGTAGTCATTTACGCAGTAGATCTTGTGATCCACATCGACCGTAAAGGGCACACCGTCCAGACACTCATTGCAGACGCAACAACGGAAACAACCGGGATGGTAGGATTTGCCCATGGCTTGCAGTATCTGCATTGTTAAAGATCATATGATGAGCATTTTCTAGCCTACGATCCAATGCCCGCAAAAACTACGCACCATTTCCATGATTAGATGCCCACAAATGGCGCATTTCTCTGCAGTCTGCTGGAAGCCCGAGTACATATAGTCCTCCTCACAATAAACACGCCCATGCACATTGTAAAACGCTTTGCCACGTAGCGCGCGGCCGCACGAACAGCAAATGAAGCAGTTTGTGTGATAAAGATTGCCCATAGCCTGGCAAGCTTGTCCGGCGCCTTTAACTTTTTCGCCGCACGTATGACAAATGCCTGTCAGGTGGTCGTAGTATTAAGTTTTGTGTGTTTGCTGTGGATGCATCATGTGCGTGGCATACTCACCAAAGTATTCGCCATGCTCCTCGCTCTGTTCGATCTCCTCCTCAAGCTGGCGCGTTAGCTCCTCGATTTTGCGTTGAGCTTCGGTCAGACCAGCCGGACGTGGTGGCGTAACGCTGTAAGGCAGCAGATTCTTGCTAAGACCTGAGCACAATAAAAAGAAAATGTTATAAAGATGATATTAGCTGCTGTCATCTCAAACATTGGGGCAAACCTTTTTTGCACACTAAAGCAACTTTTGGGTGTGCATTCATTTTACAGATGGCAGAAGGAGCACATGTTATACAATGTTAGTTTGGTTACGCTAGGCTGGGGCGACACTTACCTGTACTGCCCTGTGAGGGTGTGGGCGATGTGGCTGCGCCCATCATGGCCGGCTGGGTGCCACCACTGCGTTGCGCCAGCTGTGCCGGCGATTGTGTGTACTCGCGTTCACCCAACGGCTTCACTTTACTGGCGCCGGCCAGCTGCTGTGACGCTTCCGCCGTTGTAGCATAAAATGCCGTCGGTTGGCGTTGTATGTCGTTGGCCTGCTTAGGAATTGATTCAGTCACCGAATTAGATTTTACGGGCGGGCAGTCCAGGTTTGCTGTCATACACACATAGTCCGAGCTGTTTATGTCCTCGATGTAGTTAGGATTGACGGAAACGTTGATGGCGTTGTGTGATATTATGTGTGTTTGCTGTACGACGTTTGCAACGTTAGAATGTGACTTGCTCTGGGTGTGTTGTGTGTTGTGTCTACTTACGGAGTTCTTAATAGGAGTGTGCTGCTGCAGTTTGTAGTCATGGTTGTGGGTTTTCGTTTGTGCGGACGCATTGTGGCTGAGTTGGTTGGGCAGTGATAAATTGCGATACCGTTGTGTGGGAGAATGCAGTGCGGATGAAGCACCAGAGGCGATACCACCATTGCCGCTGCTTGCCTGTGCGTTTGCGTTGGGTATGACGACTGCAGTTGCCACGGCATTTTTCAGCGAAGTATTTGAGGTGCTACGCTGATGGCGCATGGGCGAGGCAAGCAACGCTGAAATATCCAAGCCAGAGTTTTCACGCGAATGTTGTTGTGTGATCGTCGCAGGACTAGCCAGAGTCACAGCTGCTGTAATGGGCACCGATATTTCCGTATGCTGATAAATGCTTGCCGTTGCCGGTGACGCCTGCGGTTGAGCGCGTTGACCTGAACGCGAAATTACAGATTCTTTTTAGTTATGACTTTGGAGTAATTCTCTTAAAAGCACAAGACTACTCACCGGTATGCGGCATGATATTTTCATAGATGGGCGTTACCTCATCCACGAGATGATCCGGCACCGGCGTGTGAGCGAAACGGCCTCCACCAATTGGTTGCATCAGCAAGTAATCGTTGGGCACGGTACTCTGCCTTGTCACTGGACTCTGTGGCTGAGCACGTTTATTATTCGAATCAAATTGCACAATCTGAGCTGTTGACACACCCTGACCCGCAACAGCGCTAGTACCAGCAGCAGCAGCGCCGCCGCCATAGAAGTCGAGATTCTCATAGACAGGCGAATGCTTTTGCGACAGCAGCTGGCGTTGCGTTTGCCCGGCGAAACCAGTGCCATTTGTTGTTTGTGTCATAGCTGCTGATGTGCTTGAAATGCCATCACCGCCAGCTGCCAATTGTTCGACTGGCTTCGGCGTTGCAAATTTGGAGGCGGCTATTATGTTACTTCGCGCATATAGTTTATATTCTTCACTATTTGAATGTTGTTGTTGTAGGCTGTGTGGTGAATTATAACGTATAAAATGGTCAATAGCACCCGGTGAACGCTGATAGCTTCGCAGCCCACCAGCATCGTTGTAAGCGTGTGAGGCTTGCAGCATTGCTGGTGGTCCGGCATCGAGCTGTAAACGCTGCATTAGCGTCTCGTAATCAGCTTCAGCACCAACGCTGCCACCTCCATTTCGATGTGGTCGCTGAGTGGTCATTATATGTTCAGCAGCTGTATGTGTGCTGTGTTGTTGCTGCCTTAATGTTGTTGTTGCTGTAGCTGTGGTTGTTGTTGCCGCCCAAGAAGGAATTTTTCAAATGCTTCACTTTTCGGTATTAATTGAATGATTTCAAAGCAACTTGCTACTGGAAACGAATTTCTCAGCTAAGTAAGCTAGTAAAGGTTTCTTATTATTTTTTATTTAAATTATTTTTTCAATGGAATTTCCGGATATATTTCGAAACAAAGACCACCACCAGCCTAAATATTTTTTGTTTGTTTTTCTCTTTTGTCGGGCGCTCAGAAACGCTCCCTGTGCTTCCGTAGGATAGATTGGCGCTACGACGGGTGGCTGAGGTAGAAGAATCCACCTTTTAATGCCAAAACTGGGATATATTCTTGATGAATTTGTTGCAGTTTTGTTTTATATTTGCTATTTAAAATTGGCTGAACAGAAACCGTTTGCGTTTTTTGACGAATTTCCGACTGACGGCTGTCCCCCCATGGACATTTGTAACAACAACAACATGCACTTAGTTTAGGGTTACCACCTCATCAATGTCAGGGTTGTCAACACATCACAAAACAGTGTCCGGTTCCTGGTCGGCGGCCTAGAAAAATCGCTGGAACATGTGTGCTGGAACCTATCTGGTTTTATTTTTATATAGCTGGAATTATCTTTTTTTTATTGGTTGTCTATAATTGAAGAAGTTCATACTCACACTTTGAAAACATTAGTAGCAAAAGCCGTGCCACTTTGTCATCGTTAAACTCGTATAGGTTTTTTAGTTAATTGAACTATTATATGTTATAATAGCGCCAGGTGCCAGCCAAATTCCTACGCATTCACAAAACAACAAAAAATATTCATCATAAATTATCCCACATGTTTGCTTAGCTGTACAAATTATGTCAATATTTTAGTAGAAATTTGTTTTCACAGAAAAAAAAATGTAATGTAGAGATATAAGTTAAATAAAATTATGTGAGATCAATTTATCACCTATTTGTTTTGCTAAAATAAGCAACTAATCTACAATTTTAAATATTATTTTAACGGAATTTTTGAAGGGAAATTACCTAGGCTTCGAATGTTCTAGAGAAATGCTAGTGATAGAGTTTACCATGTAAAGTAACTATCGATAGTATTTTGAAACCACCGATAGTGTTGAAAAATTAAAACTATCGATAGTACCATCGATAGTTTGACAGCTCCATTGCTTCTTATAACAATGATTGCAGAGAGTATATTCCCTTTCAACAACACTAAACCAGTGTTGAACAACGCCAAATCCTGCTATATGGAATTATTTCAAAATATTCTTCATACAAAAACGTGCAAATTAAGTATATTCTATTTAGTTTAGTAGGCTGATAATCCACTATCTATTAATTATAATATTAATAATATACGTAGTCTAGTCTATCTGCCCCAATCAAACTTGGGTAATTTTACATGAAATATGTGAATTCGGTTTGTAGAACAGGTTCCATTGTGTGATTTATGAATGTCATTTTTAAGGACATTTTATTAAACTGATCTGGCCACTCTAACAAAGAAAAAAAGTATATAATCGTGTTGACATTTTTTCAATTCAACTAGTCAGTCTGGGAGGAGATTTGTTACGTCCGCACGCCCGCTCCGCTGTCGGATAGTAGCGCGTTCAATTGACATTTTTGAAGTTTTAATTATTTTTTATTGTTTTTTTTTCGCAAAGCGATTATTTGATACTGGAGCCAGTTGATCAGTAATAAAACACAAATTAACATTAGCTAAACGTGTGGAGTGACACGTCACACAAATATTTAACAATACAGTAAACAATGGATTTTGGTGCGCTGCTGCACATAGCAAAAAAAAATAATGAATCTTCAAAGAATCAGGTTGGTGCATACGATAAAAATTATAAACTTTTTATATTTTATATTGACTTATGTAGTATCGTACTGTGTGACATGTGTATCACAAATTTTTCATTAAATACTTGAGGTTCCCGTGGTTTCTTCCTGCAACATATGTTGGAACAATTTTACTTTGATTTTGTCAAAATGATTGTCTAAGAGGGTTTATGTTTTGTTGTTGTTACAGGGCAATTACTACTGCACTAAATATGCGCCGCCCAAGAAAGAGAGCAAGGAGAAGAAACTTTCAGATAATATACAAAAATTTCTACAGAAGCGCGAAGTAGAGGAACAGGAGCGTAAACGAGAGGAACGGCAGAAGGTGGCCAAGTTGCTGGCCATGCGTGATGAGAAGGCCAAAAATAAAATACGCAAAATGCTTAAAGTCACAAAATCAGCCAACAAATCGGTGCTAGACGACGATAAAAATGATGGAGCATCGGCAGGTGCGATGCAGGCGGCCGATCAGCTTGATCAGGATGATTATGGCTATGTGTCGACTGAGGCGAATGCCTTCTACCAGAAGTACATTGAAAAGGTTTGATAATTGTTGCATAATTTTTGTATCTTTAGACTTACTTTTATTTTTCTCTTGTAATGTGCAGGTAAAAGATGTTAAAGAGGATAAGGGTTTTGCACCCAGCCGGCCGCATACATTGCGTGATCTCTCCGGTACTAAAGAACGTGTCAAAGCGGCCATAACACGCGAGCGTGAGGACACTAAACCGCATTCACGTCAACGCCAAACAAGCACATTGCCGCCATCCAGTACAGTTTCGTCTTCGTCATCGTCATCGTCATCGGCCAAGGAGTCAAGTGTACAGGTAGCACGGGTCTACAGTACAACAAAAACACTCTACGATCCGGCGGTTGAGAAACGCGAGGAGGAGCGCAAAAAACGCGAAGAGGAGCAAAAGAAGTTGAAAGCACGTAAACCTCCGCCACCTCGTATGGATTTCCAAGCGTTGCTTAAGTTGGCGGAAAAGAAGCAACACGAACCAGTGGACGTTTTGAAAGTAGAAGTGAAACGGAAACCGGAACCCGAACGTCTTCTTTCGGCACGTGAAAAGCTTGAGCATGAGGCACGCGAGCGCAACAAGGAGGATCGCGCTCGCCGTGAACGCGAACGTGAGCGCATGCGTGACGGTAAGCAACAACGGCCCAAGGAACGTAAAGAGTTGAACACTGTTGCGCGCATGGAATCCAATGTCCGCATACCAAAGCTCAATCAGCCAACAGCAACGTCTTCTGCAGCAGCGGTGACATCCTCTAAAAACTCCACACCACCCAGAGCAGCCAACACAAAAACAGTGTCAAGCAACAGTGCAATAAAGCCCAAGCCTACATCAGCAGCAACAACAGCCACAGCAGCTAACAGATCGATACCAGCAAAGCTGCCATCGTCGTCGTCATCTTCATCAGTCTCCAGTGCAAAATCCGCGACGTCAGCAAGTGCTGCTAATAGCAAATACGTAAAACCGGCAACGGCAACAACTTCCGGCGCAAGTAGCACCAGCAAATCGTCGTCTGGCAGTACGTCGTCTTCAAGTGCCTTTAGCAGTAATCAGTCGAAGAACCCGTATGCCAACAGTAAAAGCGGCGGCCCCCGTGAATTTCCACCACGTGACATGAACACAGTTAAAGCACGACAGTTTCCGCCGCCGGACGTGCAACGCAGCAGACCGTTTCCGCCGCCAGACGTGAGTCGACGTGGCGGACCAAGTGGAAATGGCCCAGGGGGCAATCGCAAGCCGCTACCAGCGTCCATGGGTGCGCAGAAGCGTAAGTAGCTCATCTTTGCAGTTTTCGTGAGTCAAACACTAATGATTTTTGTTTAGGACGCATTCCTAATGACGACGATGAAGATTACGACTCGGAGCTTGATGATTTCATTGATGATGGTGATTGCGAGGAGGATATATCATCGCATATACGTGATATTTTTGGCTATGATAAGCGAAAGTATCGCGACCTTGAAGATGATGACCACAACATGGAGTCAAGCTTCGCGCAGGTGCAACGCGAGGAGTTCATTAGTAAAAAAATCGGTAGGTCACAGCCAGCACATTTGTCCGTAGATGATTGCGTCAATTAAACGAATCGATTTTTATTACAGGCTTGCAAGAGGATCTGGAGGATATGCGTCAGGAGGCACTTGAAAAGAAACGGAAAAGTCAAAAGAAACGTCGGCTGTGCGATGATGACGATGATTTCTGAACTGTGGATGTGTGTCTTTACCAGCCAACCATAAGTGCAGGATTAAGCTTTAAGCCTTCTAAATCATTATAAAATAATAATAAATTTTGTTTTTATTTTACATATGTTTTATGTAAAAAAAAAAAATTATGCCACTATTACACCAAATCCTTTTTATTTAATCATTGAGTTTTTCCACGACCACGGCGCTGCCTACGCGGCGTCGGTCACACACGGGTCTCGGCTCATCATCCAGCAAGCCAATGGCGGTTAGCGCTGAGAACGCTTTATCACCGGGCAGATACTTAATGTCATGACCAATCAACTTTAAATGTTGCACGGTGCGATCAGACACTTCGGGCTCCACGTCGACACTCATCGGCGCCAGTTGATGATGTATACGACCGGCGTTAACAGAGTCCTCTATTGACTCGCCCAAAACAAAATAACGCAAAACTGTCTGCGCAACCGATGTGGTGATTTTCGAGCCACCAGCACCGCCCACCAACAGCTTCACATTGCCATTGACATCGAGCACAATGCTCGGGCATGTCGACGACATGGGTCGTTTGCCGGGTTTAATGTAGTTAGCTGGACTCGCAGGTATGCCATAGGTATTCGCCACGCCTGGCGTTGAGAAATCATCCATCTCGTCGTTTAGTATAATTCCCGTGCGCCGTGAACGCACTTTAGCGCCCAAGTGGCCATTGATTGTGCTCGTCACTGATATGGCATCACCGTTGGGGGCCAACACTGATATGTGCGCCGTGCCGTGATCCTCGACATTGCTGAAGTTGGCTCCATAATAGGCCATGTCCTCGAACGTACGATCATCGAGTATTAGCTTGCGTATTTCTGCCGCGAACTGCGGATCCAAGAGGCTTCTGTAGGTATCGTTGATCTCCGGCTCAAAGTGTATGTCGCCCAGATTAGTGCGATGACCGTATGCATGTTTGAATGTCTCGATCAAGCGTTGCCAGTAAATATCGTGATTGTCAGTGTACAGCGGTTCCATGACGTTCAACATAAAGGTCAAGACGGCCCCGCTCGAGGGCAGCGGGGATGTGAACAGTTGATAGCCGCCCGTGAAGTGCGCCACCAGTGGCTCCTCCCAGCGTACTCTGCGGCAATTAGTTAGCCAAGTTGGTAGCAATTTCTATGCGCCACTTACCTGTAGTTCTGCAGATCTTTTTCTGTCACAATGCCACCCATGGCCTGTATGTCCTCTGCCAGTTTCTTGCCAATACGTCCACCGTTGTAAATGACCCCGGCGCCCTCATTGGCCACCGCTTCGAGTGTATCGGCCAACGTGTGACGGTACATAATCTCACCCTCTTTGTAGACATCATCCGTGTCCGGATTTATGAATATCTCCGCCATTGAGATCTCGTTGCGTATATGGTCTGCGTGCGTATTCAGCACATTAGCCAGGTAACGCGAGACGACAATTCCGTTACGACACATTTGTATGGTGGCTGCAAATAGTACATGCCACGGCAGCTTGCCATACTTTTCGTGCAAACACTTGTAACCGTAAATCTCGCTCGGCACCGCCGTCGACAGCGCACCAGTGATATTTTTATTAAGGAACATGTCACGAGTTGCTGCCGCTGGCGCGGTTTCGCGTGCGATCAAAGTTTCGATAAGTCCTGTGGCCTTTGTGTATATCGTTGCCATGAATCCACCTCCGACGCCCAAACTATGTGGCAGTATGACGCCCTCGCACAGCATCGTTGCAATGGCTGCGTCCGCAGCCGAGCCACCCATGTCGAGTATATATCTAATTGATTATCGTTAAGATCTGCGCAGTTGTCTGGCTAGCACTTACACACTTACCCGCCAACCTCTGCACAACCAACACCGTTCGAGGCGACTGCGCCCCAGGGGCGTCGTGCCTGCTCTACGGGTTCGCTGCTTCGGCGCCCAAATATGAAACCTAGCACGGTGCCCACGATGACCAAGGCTAGTATAGTCCACCAGATAGCATACTTCTTGCAACAATTGCTGTAAAGCAAAAGGGGAAAACGTAAGAGAGAGTGAAAGAGATCGCACACATGAATTCGAGCAAGACAATAATGTATTGTAACGGTTTTTTAGGCTGTTTGCTTAGTAGTAGAACGTGTGGGTGTGTTCGTGTATGGTGTTTCGTAATCAAATCCAAGTGACTTATCTTTATTTACGTATTCCAATTTTGAATTTCCTCAAAATTTTAAACTTTTAATTTTCATTTACTCGGAATTTTCAATTATTCTAGCGAAAAAAAAAACAATAACTGAGTGAACTGACTTAAAATACAAAACCAAAAACTAAACAACAAAAAATTTCAAACAAGTTTCACAAAGTGGACAGCTCTATAGCAATCCTGTTCACCGAATGCCTTTTAAAGCTTGTAAACTTAAGTGGCGCACATCGAATCATATCAATTGCGCATCGCAAGTGACTTTTGCTACCGAGCATAAGTTTTGAATGTTAAACAACTTACGTCATTTTGTTTTAATTTTTGCGAGTTTTACGGTATACCGTTAAGTTATTCTGCTAAGACCACGCACGCCAAACGCTGTTACACTAAGCCAGCCCGTGCGCCATAACGGCGTATTTATATCTACTCAACCGATATCCGGTTACAGTTTGGGATTATCGTGCGTCTACTTGATATATACTATTTTATATAGATAACGTTTAGATAAAAATTTAAAAAATTGAAAATCGCGCAAGCCTTTTACTCCATATGCTTATCTGCCGCGGCTGGATGTGCTTTGTATGTGAATTTATCATAGCCGATGATTCGCATAATTCTATCGAAAATAGACATTATTCACTCATGTATAGTTGCCTCTTTTAATTTCGACCGCCATACTACTAAAATAATTTGTGTTGCTAATTATAAGATTATCTACTAAATTAATTAATACGTCAATTGGGGTTTTTTTATTTTTCTTTTTTTTTCATTTATATAATACAGAACAGGTGAGTAATAAAGGTCAAAGGCGTTAACCAAGTTATCTATTTGAGTTCTTATGGCTTTCTTCTTGTAACGGTTGATTCTAGTGGGCTATTTGAGTGCATGCATAAAAATATACAATACATAAAACACGTATACGTATGCATGTGAGAATTTACAGTTGTTTTTATGCAGTGTTATAAAGCAACTTGAATTATATAGATGTACAGAATATGCTTCGCTTCGAAAGTTTGCTACATTTTTAAAATTTTTTAAATTTTAATTAACAGCTGAAACATTTTTGTCGTATTCAAATATAAAATAAGCCAACTTAACACATAAATATAATGAATAACTTCAGAAACTAATCATAATCTGCTTTGATTCGTGAATCCGTATTATTTATGTTAATACGTCTTGCTGTTAATCCACGAATGTGTGTGAATGTTTGCTGTTATTAATTTTGCGCAATTATGTGTAATTTCGAAATAAATAAATGAGTCATTGTGTATTTTTCTGGCAAATTGTGGTTGTATATTTGTTGTTTTATGCACATTGCCAAAAAATAACTAATTATATAACTAACGGAAATTCCACACGTCTGCGCAGTGTTGCTAAATGCTGCATTTGCGTGACGACTGGCTGTGTTGCGCTGTGAATGTCATCTCTGAGCAAGAATGTGAAATCGCTAAAATTTGCTGTCGTCTGACAAAACGCCAACGCTCAGAGTGTAATTGTTGCCACGCCGCAAAATTGGGACCGGTCCCGATGAATCACACCAACGGACCAGACCCACGAAGCAGGATTTTACGTTACTCATCACAGTATTCAGTGTTGTTGATGGGGAAAATAGGGTTTGCATAGTACGAAAATCTTGGCAGTCTCATCATTGGTATGTATTTATTACTGTATTAAACGCCGTTGGAACGTCGTAGAAGCAGGACGCAAAAGAAATCGAAAAGCGAGCGAGCAGAACGGCATGTTAAAAGTAAATAAGTGAATTAAACGTAACGTACATTATAAAAACGAAATAAAACATTTAATAAAAGTGCAATTGCGAGTGTTAACAATTTAGAAAATAAAACTTTTATTTATTGTATATACATTTAAGCGCGACTCTGTCGTGAAAAAACACAAATTGCGGCTGTGACAATACAAAAAAAAAAAAAAAATCAAAATATATCCAAACGTGTAAGAAAACAAACGAAACAATACGCACAAAGGTATAAAACAACAATTGCAACAAAAACAATCATTAACGTCAGCGTTAACAAAAAACAAAAGAAGGTACGCTCAACAACAACTCATCAGCATGCAAAGCTATGCGGATGCTCTAAGTTCAAAAGGTTTTCGCAGCTTTGGTTTTGATACGGACGTCGAAATGGAGTTCGATATGCGGCGACAAATTGAGAAGCGTAAAGCAGCTGGTAAGTGCATACCGATACGGTAAACCCATGTAAATGCCAAATATATAGAAGTAGGTACTACATGTATATGACTATTAGGAGAAAGCTTACCAAAGTCTGCGACGCAATCTGAAGCCGGCTATAGCTTAACGGTTCATTTCAAGTACATTACATGGGGCGTGAGTCTTGTGTCGGCTTTTTCGCTGCTTTTATGGCTTTTATTTTACTTTCATTATTTTGTTGTATTTAATTGGGAGGTAAATGAAACGTGCACAAAAAAAAAATTACAAGAACAATAACAAGAAAAATTATACTAAAAGAAAAAAAGAAACAAATGTCATTATCCTAAATGAAAGCGATGTTTTGTTGTTTATTTTTATATTTATTGCGTTTATTTGCCAAATTAACGCTAAATGACAACAAAAAAATTATGTCGTACAACAATGCATAAGCCTGTATTTGTGTGCTTTAGGCATGCATTCACATTGTTAGACAATGGCTAAGAAGACAATGTCAATTGCAGCTCTTTATGCATTTACGTACATGAACATATGTAAGTATGTTTGCGCATACATACATATGTATGTATATTCGATTAATCTAAGACTTTTGTTTGTGTTGTTGCTTATACGATGGCTTGTCTTGCCATCATTCGACCGTAATTGTCGCCAGAGTAGTAACACTAGGTCATTGCCTACAGCAGTTGACTTCTCTCTCTCGCCCTGTCTCTCTTGAAAATACTGGCCTGCATTCCATGTTGCTCTTGAAATGATGACGTCGTTTATTTCTTAAAACTGCCACGTATACAAAAATCAGCATCAAAAGGCAACAAAGGTTGTAAATTATAACAACAACACAAAAATCACAAACAGTAACAGGAGTGACAACCTGGCTTATCGCTAAGTGTTAGGTTTTCTTATCAACATCTGCAGCAGCAGAGGCAGCATTGAGTAGCGCAGCTCCATTGCGTTTCGCTTCGATTTCAGTCCAAGCGATACGCAATCAACAACAGCCATATTCAACATCGTATACGAAAACATAAGTAAGCATGTAAGAAAGCTTGTTTAAGTATGTTTGTACATACGCGCTGTTATAAATCTTGTAAGGTTATTCTGTTTTTATTTTTTATTTTTTTTGTTATTTTTGATTCTGCTTCTGTTGTTTGTTGAAATGTAATTTAAAGCCGAACAATAAATAATAGTAGCTAGCATAGCCTTTGCGCAATACACCTGTAGCTTTAAACCGGTATGTTACTTGCCTATTCGTTAATGTACCCCGTATTGTATTATGCCGTGCTGTTTTAGGTCTTAGTCTGGTTTGCGTCGAATTGAAGATGTCCAGACGTGCTCTATTTCTGAATTTTGTTGTTTGTTTTTGTTTGATAAGCTGAAATGGTTTTGAAATTGATTTTGTTTTGTTTCAAAGAGACTTGTGACTACTTTACGCTTGAAATAGTTGATGTCAAAGCAAAGGCCAGTAATCGAGTACCACGGCTTTTAGATTTATATTAATTATATGTATTAGAAAAGTATAATTGTTGGATTCTTTTTTTTTTTTTTTTGAATAAGCATTCTCAGTTGACCGTAGATTTTAGTAACTGTATGTCTTATATGTATACATATGCTGGGCTTATTATTTTGGTAAAGTTTAAGATTTTCATCAAATGATCTAACATGAAATGAAATAAAATTAAATTCTTTGCAAAAATTTTCTGGGTGCGAAATATATTATATTTTGTATTTTCGGTTTTAAAATGAGCGACAAAGGAGTTAACGGTTTCAAGAATGCTCTCAAGCGTAATATCATCATCACTTCTAACTTGGCTAATTGGCTTTCCACTCGTTCAATCGTTTCTAGCATGATACCATTTTTTCGTGTCATTGTCATGTATACATATGTATGTACATCGGTTGACGCTCTCACCTACTCCCACGTCTTTACCCATGCGTGTACACACAATGCACTTGTGAGCTTTTTTTTTTTTGTTTGAGTTTTCTTTTGTTGGTTTGAGTCTTATTAAAACATGTTGTTTTTATTTTGCTTGTCTGTCAGCAGGCATGCATGCCTTTTCTTCTAAATTCACATAAGTATACAGAGGTCTATTCTATTGGTTGTTATTTATGTTGTTGTTGTTGTTGCTGTTGCTGTTGTTGTAGTTTGTTGACTGCACGAAACGCCGAAATGAATTGTGTTTCTTTGTCGGCGCTCCCACAGCTGAAATGACAAAATCAAAAAATCAGTTTATCACGAAGACTCAAAGGAAAAACTTTGAAAAAATCTAAGAAAGCACAAATAAAACCAAAAACTAAAAACAAAACCAACACAAACGAAAAAAAATAAATACATCACGCAGTTAGAGACTATCAAAGTGGCAGCAGAGGTGGCCAAAAAGAAGGCAAACCCAATTAGTTGCTGGCATATAATTTCGACCCGGTGTGTGGCGCCTTGTCCCTGTGCAATTGTTATGCAACATTTGTAACACCATATAAATTTATTAACACATAATAATAATAATCGCAAGAAGTAGAAAAAAGTGTCATTGTGGTGTGTCATGTGAAAAAAGAAAGAAAATATTGTGGATAATTTTTGCATGAGTCACTGTGGGATTTTCGTTTTCCCACACTCTCTCTCTCTCTCTCTCTCTCTGCCAGATGCGAATGAAATTTCACAAGTATACGTATTGCATTAAAACAAGAAGAAGAAGAAAAACAAGGAGGCATATCTTTAAGATATGTGCGCAGTGTCAATAAGCAAA
>JBAMBQ010003438.1:0-10786 GCA_037044495.1 Stegana nigrithorax
TGGCTTCATTGGAAATAGAACTTTATCCGTTTGCGAGTTATAAATACAGAGTCATAATTCAACGTCCTTTCCAGTAAAGAAAGAGCATTCTCAGATATCTTAGAAATGATCCTAATAAAATATATTATAACTAGAAAGGCAGGGCTATAGTAGGGTGTAACCGACTATAGAAAACCCTGTACCCAATCCAGAATAAAAAAAAATTTTTTTTTAATAAGAGCCATTTTTCGGCTGATCGTTCCTATGACAGCTATATGTTATAGTAAACCGATATTTATCATATTCAGGAGTATGATTGGATATTATCTAAAACTGTCAAATTCGAAATTTTGTAACGATATCTTAGTAAACAAAAAAGGTTTTCTCAGTAAATGTTGTTTTTCGGCCGATCGTTCCTATGGCAGCTATATGATATAGTGAACCGATATAATGGGTGATTTTTTAGCTATTATCTTTTTGGCAACACTGGTTTAAACAGCTGACGCACGTTTCGTGTTTTGTTTCACTGTCAAACATCTTCAATTTGGTCTATAATTTAACCATGAATCGTCTTACAAACGAACAACGTTTGCAAATTATTGAATTTTATTATCAAAATGAGTGCTCTGTTAAGAAAGTTCATCGCGCGCTTCTTCCATTTCCGACGAAGCTCATTTTTGGCTCAATGGGTACGTTAATAAGCAGAATTGTCGATTTTGGAGTGAATATCAGCCAGAAGCATTGCAAGAGCTACCAATGCATCCAGAAAAAGTCACAGTTTGGTGCGGTTTATGGGCTGGTGGCATCATTGGACCGTACTTCTTCAAAGATGTTGCGAATCGTAACGTAACTGTGAATGGCGCTACCGTGAGATGATATCCAACTTTTTTTTGCCCAAAATGCAAGAGCTTGACTTGCATGACATGTGGTTTCAACAAGACGGTGCCACATGCCACACAGCACGCGCAACAATGGACTTATTGAGAGGCGAGTTCGGTGAACATTTTATTTCACGTTCGGGGCCGGTCAATTGGCCGCCTAGATCGTGCGATTTAACGCCTTTAGACTATTTTTTGTGGGGCTATGTTAAAGCTCATGTCTATACAGACAAGCCCGCTTCAATTGACGCATTGGAAGATGACAATGAAGCATTTATTCGGCCGAAATGTTGGAAAGAGTATGCCAAAATAGGATTAAGCGGATGGGCCATTTGAGGCGCAGTCAAGGTCAACATTTGCATGAAATAATCTTCAAACATTAAATTATATGGACCGTACTATCGATTCAAATAAAGATTTCATGCATGTTTCTGAATTTTATGTGTTTTTTTTTTTTAAAAACTTTCCTATAGCTTTTAAAAAATCACCACAAAAAAATATACATAGTATTGTATATATGTAATTGGTCGTTAGCTAAAACTTTTAAATCCAAAATTTGGTGAAGATATCTTGAAAAACAAAAGGGTTTTTGTTATTAAATGTGGGTTTTCATCCGATCGTTCCTATGGCAGCTATATGTTATAGGACGAATATCGAAAAAAAAAATAAACTCGTTATGCCGATGGATTGATAGAGTATTCGTGCAAAATATGGTGATTATAGGACTTACCGTTTCCGAGATCCATTTGTTCATACGGATGGTCGGACAGACAGACAGACAGACGGATATGGCCAGATCGACTCGCCTTTCGATGCTGATCAAGAATATATATACTTTATGGGGTCTGCCACGCCTCCTTCTGCCTGTTACATACATTTGCACAACCTTAATATACCCTTTACCATTTTTTGGTACAGAGTATAAAAAGTTTGGAAAAGAAACACGTAAAAGCAAAAATTGATTCTTGCATATACAGTTAAATAAATAAGAAAAACCAACAATAAATTTGGATATTCTATTGTGCAATAATATTTTCAAAAATAAAAACAAGAATTAATAATGAATCACGTAAGTAAACCTTACGAGTTCATCAGAGACAATAACAATAATCATATTTCAAGTTCTTTGCTATAAAAGTGGACAACATTCATATTTTGGAATAGTTACAACCGCAACAGCTACAAAACAAGACAACCATGCAATTCTTTACTCTGTGTACACTTTTCGTCCTTGGATTTTGTAGCATTTCCATGGCACAACGTATCCCCTCCATCTGTCCCACAGAAATACGTAGGGTGTGCGGCAGGTCAGGACCCCCAAGTCGCCAAATTACCTGTACCTTCAACAATGAATGCATGATGAGACGTAACGGCTATCTCACTAGACGAAGTAAGTTCACAATGATAAAAGAACTGATTTCAATGGTTTAAAATTTTTCTTTTTCAACAGAGTGGCGTAAGGTTAATGATGGCGAATGTCCAGTTAATTCAAGTGGTTGCCCTTAAAAGATCAACCATTTTAATCCGAAGGAAAACGCATATTGAATATGAAATTAAAAATGTCTCTTCTAACATATTAAAAAATATATCCATATAAAGCTTTTAAAAACGTACCGTTTTTCATTTAGAAGATTTTAATCAGTTAAATTATAGTTCAGAACATTATTTGACAAAGAATATCATTCAAATTATTGTTTGATTGCAATTACATTTAAGTTTGCTATATCGAAATTCTTAGTTATAGCGATAGTTATAGCTAGATTTGATATTAGAGTAATACTTCGTTATTCGAAGCCAAGTTTTTAAAGATGTTAAAATTTTCTCCGTACATTTTTATTTTTTGTGTGGATATCCGAAATACTACATAGTCTTATGTATGTTTACTTATATACATGTAAGGTGGAAACCATTCTTATGTAACAGCGAGTTGACATCTCCATATCAGGGATCTGAGTGAAGCAGTCGTTGACCAGCAGCCGAAAAGTAAAGTCGTCAGCAAAACAGTAGTTATCAGCCGTCATCATATATCAAATACATCATAATTATCCAATACTTTGCAATTTCTCCAACAGTATTACTCATGTTGCAATACCACTACTTATCAATTATACTTACTATCGATTGATTTGTTAATAACCTACAATAGCATCAATCTTACATACATATCTGTTTTTCATTTTGCATAAATGATGATTTTTCCACAAAATTGTTGCACATTCTTAAGATCTTTCATATTATAAAATTTTCATTTTTGGTGTAAAACCATTATAATCTTCTGTGCAGAACTTCGAGGTTTTCGAGCGAAAAACTTGTCTAAGTGCGATTTACAGGCCTCTACTGAATTTAAATTTACTCTATTAAGAGAGTTCAGCAGGGATCGAAATAAATTATAATCTGAAGGTGCTATATGGTGGATACATCAAAACTTCCAAGCCAAGCTCTCTCAGTTTGTGCCGGGTCATCAAAGATGTGTGTGGCTTGGCGTTGTCATGATGGAACACAATACCTTTTCTGTAGATCAATTCTGGCCGTTTTAATTGAATTGCTTGCTTTAAAATCGTAAATTGTTGACATTAGAAATCAGAATCAATCGTTTGACCAGGATGTAGAAACTCATAATGAACAATTCCCTTCCAATCCCACCAGACATACAACATTACCTATCTAGGTGTCGCTCCTGACTGGCCACCGTATGCGAAACTGCATCCCGCTTCCACTTTTCATCGCCCGTAATCCTTCGCTTCAGAAATGGATCGATTTCGTTCCGTTTTAGCAGTGAATCGCAAATGGAAATTCGGTTCATTCAATTTTTCACTGTTAATTCCAACATCGAGCTTCTTTGTGTAATTAGCTTTCTTCAAATGGTTGATAATGGTTGGTGATGAATGCCTAATTTTCTAGAAATGTCCATGCAGCTGACAAATCGATCTTGCACAATTTTTTTTGTGATTTCATCAACTTTTTCAGCGATTGATCGAACAGAGTGTAAGATGCATCTTTAACATCAAAATTATCAGATCGAAAACGAGTAAACCACTTCGCTTCTATTTTTTAATTTACAACATCGTCTCCGTAAACTTCACAAACTTTTTCAGCAGCCTGTGACGCATCCTTACCTTTTCTATAATAGAAAAGCCAAATATGACGATAATGTTCCGAATTCCCACTCATTCTTAAAAGTAGATGACATTTCACAGAATAATGAGATTTTAATGTCTTCTAACAAAATAAACCTTTCAAACAAGCCATAGTATTGCCATATTTACATTTTAGAACCATCTACCGACAATTTGTAACCGAATATCTAATATTTAAGAATTAATAGAAAAATCCAGCAACTTCTAATAGACTTGCTAAAAAAAATTAATTAATGCTTGTATATAATTAACTAATAACATAAATATGTATATTCAGTTAAATCTTCCACACAAATATTTTTTTTTGGGCGGCGTGGCAGACCCCATAAAGTATATATATTCTTGATCAGCATCAAAAGGCGAGTCGATCTAGCCATGTCCGTCTGTCTGTATGAACAAACGGATCTCGGAAACGGTAAGACCTACAACCACCAAATTTTGCACGAAGACTCTCCCAATCCATAGGCATAACGAGTTTATTTTTTTTTTCGATATACGACCTATAACATATAGCTGCCATAGGAACGATCGGGTTAAAACCCACATTTAGTAACAAAAACCCTTTTGTTTTTCAAGATATCTCCACCAAATTTTGGATTTAACAGTTTTAGCTTATTTCCAATTACATATCTCAATATAATATATATCGGTTTACTATATCATACAGCTGTCATAGGAACGATCGGCCGAAAAACAACATTTACTTAGGAAAACTTTTTTGTTTATTAAGATATCGTTACCTTATTTTGGGTTTAATGATTTAAAGTAATATAAAATCATATTCCTGAATATGATAAATATCGGTTAACTATAACATATAGATGCCATAGGAACGATCAGCCGAAAATGGGTTTTTGCTAAAAAAAAGTTTTTTTTTCTTGAGATATCTTACATAATGAATACAAAATATTAAAGCAACAAAAAATATATATTCAGTTTTGGATTGGGTACAGGGTTTTCTATAGTCGGTTACGCCCGACTATAGCCCTGCCTTTTTAGTTATTATTGATTAGGTGTTAATCAGCATATCATATTGTGCTATGAGACACCTGGTGTAGTTGTTAATCGCCAGTTTTTGAACGTGTTTACCAAAAAGTGTTTCTAGGATTAAACATAATTAACATAAAATAACAATAACAAGGGCTGAAGCCAGATTCTATAATAGATGTCCAAAGTGACGTCGTTTGAGTCTTCTTATTGGGACTATGTTGGCGAGGGGTCTGGCCAGCCGGTTCTTATGGTTTAACAAACGGTCATTGTATCTGCTGGAGAAAAAGCAGACTTGGTCCTCAACGGTAGTTAAATTAAGGTCTCGATGCAGGATAGAGCCGCGAACATACCAGTCGCAGCCAGTGATTAGGCGCAAGGCTTTATTCTGCATGGTCTGCAGCCGTTTGCGGTTCGTAGCTGCTGCGATACCCCAGATTTGGATACCGTACCGCCAAGTAGGAGCAACCACCTGTTGGTAGATTGTCCGTTTGTTGCGAAGTGGGAGTTTGCTTCTGCTGTTGAGGAGCCAGTGTAGCTTCTTAAGTTTGGAACGGCAGGTACCAACAGCCGCGGCGATGTGCTCTCTGAATGTGAGTCTTCTATCGAGGACGAGCCCAAGGTATTTCGCCGTGAGGTCTTGTCGCATGGCAGTACCGTCTAGATGGATGGCCGGCGGATTTTTGCGTCTTAGAGTGAAACAGACATTTGTGCATTTTTCGGCGTTGAGCTATATATTCCATCTGTTCGCCCAAGTTTCGAAAGCGTGGAGATACTCCTGGAGTCCATCAGCAGCTTCGTATTCGCAACTTGCGGAGTAAAAGGCGCTTACATCGTCAACATCGCTAATAATAACTTTTTTTCTAGATTTTATTTTATAAATTTAAATTTATATAAAAATTTATTATAAATTTATTTAAACACGTGAACTTATTTACTAAATATTTTATATTAATCTTGTGGCTTTAGAGCATTTCGTGCTGAATCTAAAGATATTTGCATTTTAAATGCTTGTATTGTTAAATAATAATAGATATACATAATTATCAAACTGTCAACGTCAGAACCAGCTTAAAAGCGGTGACCAACAGCCACTTCTTATTTCATTTAAATAATAGGTGAATATAAAAATTTTCGGTTTGTTTCAGAAATGACGGCAATATACCATAAAGGACTAACATATGAATAGTAATTGTTGATCTTAACTGTGCTTCCTTTGTTCAAATTTTAATCTTGATTTGATTGAATGAATTTAAGGTGAGTTGCAAAATAACAAAAAAGAAACATTTATAATTTATAACATATAAATGTAAGCCGACACTAAAGACTTGCACTTCTCGACGAACCCTTACAAATATGGAGTAATACTTACATCGTTTATTTAATTTTATAAACGAATCTGCAGTTGGGTTTCAGATAATGGAAAAGATAAATTGTATAAGTGAATAATTTCTTTATAAAGCAATGGATAGTTGAACAAAAGTGCAGCTGTTACTAAAATTTAAACCAAGTCCTTTGCTATAAAAGTCTAAATCGTGGCAAAATGCGAAAAATCAACAACACATTTTCAACAAGGCAATCATGCAAATCTTTACTTTGCAATCAGTATTGTTGCTCTTGCTTTGTGTCCTTGTAATGGCGCAACGTTGTCCTTCCAGATGTACACAGGAAATACGTAGGATTTGCGCACGGGCTTTAACAGCGAATGCATTATGAGGCGAAATGGTTGTCGTACTAATCGATGTGAGTTTATAAGCATTTCAAATGTGTTATTAAACTATCGTAATAAATTTTTATACAAATTTACATTTTTCACCAACAGATTGGCGAATGCTTCACAATGGCAGATGTCGCGCTATTTCTTCTCTCTCTGGGCATGATCTCATCTCATCAAAGATGATTGTTGAACTCCCGAACTATGCCCTCGGATTCCTGAAGAATCTCTTTAACGCCATTCTTTTTACTGGGTATTTCCCAAAAATTGGAAAACAATCAATAAACTAATGATTCGTAAGACAGTAAAGGACACAACCTTAACAGAATCACACAGGCCTATTAGTTTGCTGCCGTGCTTATCAAAAATATTTGAGAAATGATTTTTACAAAAAATATCCCACCGCTTGCAATCGAATAATATAATTCGTAATCACCAGTTCGGCTTCCGTGAAAATCATGGATCTATTGAGCGAGTTAACTGTATTACTAACGAAGTCAGGACTGCATTCGAACGCCGAGAATATTGCTCAACTGTAGTTCTAGACGTCGCTCAGGCCGTTGATCGAGTGAGGCATGACGGCCTTAACTAAAAAGTTAGACTCCTACTGCCTCAGAATACTCGCAGAGTGGTCAATTCTTATCTAAAGACATAGTTTTCACTGTCAGATTCCCCATACAAGCCGGTGTACCATAAGGCAGCGTGTTGGGTCCGACACAGTGATAATTGGGACGACACAGTGATAATTGGCTGCTCTCGATGTCCCCTTAAAGCGTCAAGAGAGCTTGAAGCATACTTAAAAGTCATTGAAGTTTGGTTAGCAAGTTGGCGCATCAAGGTTAATAAACAGAAATACATACATGAACCTTTCACCCTCAACTGAGCCACGTGCCTCACCGTCAGACTGAACAATACAGTCATTCTGCAGACGAACGACAAGACGTATCTCGGTGTTCATATAGATAGACGTCCCACTTAGAAGCTAATAAGACGCAAATAAAGCTCAAAGCCATAAACTTGCACTGGCTTATTAACTACCGCAGCCCCTTAAGCCTGGACTACAAGGTGCTGCTATACAACTCAATAATCAAGCCCTTTTAGACATATGGCTCCCAATTATGAGGTAACGCATCCTCTAGTAACATGGAGATCATCCAAAGAGCTTAGTCGAAAATACTAAGAATCGTCATCATAGTAGCTACATGGTATATTCGAAATGCCAATATACACAGAGATCTCGACGTTCCATTCGTTAGTTTAGTCATAGCTGGACTACAATCCAAGTATTCCATTAAATTATCGACTCATAAAAACATTCCTTCGAGATCGCTAGCCATACTAAACACAAACTCAAGACTTCAAAGAAATAATCGTCCAGCCCAACGTTTCCCTATTTATTTAGTGGTAAGGCTAGACAATTTAATAAGTTAGTGTCAAGAGTTGAAATATTATTGTTAGACCTATGAAAAGAGTTTCAATAAATAAAATATTTTGTAATAAAAAAAAAAAAAACAAATTTTCTGTTAAGTTAGTATAAGTCTTCAATTAATAAAGCCATATCTGCTTGAATATGAGGCTCTTTATTGTAAACTAATTAAATTGGCTTAATAGGAAATGGAACTTTATCCGCTTGGAAGTCA
The DNA here is from genome assembly GCA_037044495.1 of Stegana nigrithorax. Taxonomy (NCBI): domain Eukaryota; kingdom Metazoa; phylum Arthropoda; class Insecta; order Diptera; family Drosophilidae; genus Stegana; species Stegana nigrithorax. Next base: position 8,336 of record JBAMBQ010003438.1, read on the forward strand.
TAATTCAACATCCTTTCCAGTAAAGAAAGGGCATTCTCTGATATTTTAGAAATGTTCCTAATAAGATATATACAATTTTTGAAAAAAAAAAAACGTTTAAGCAAAAATAGATAATTAAATATACAATTAAATAAATAGGAAAAACTAACAATAAATTTGGATATTCTATTGTGCAATAATATTTTCAAAAATAAATATAAGAATTAGTGATGAAACACTTAAGTAAACTTATGTGTTGGTCTTGAGTGAACTGAACTAACGATTAAGCCAACATCTGTATACTCAGGTACGTATTTGCAGAAAATCGACCTAACTGCGAAACAATTGATTGCCAAACAGAAGTTAAATACCTAAACATGTTCTTCAAATATCTAGTTAGTCTGTAAGATAGTTATTGGTTAATAGTTAGTGTTTCATACTAATTCACATTCATATTCAGAACAGATGCAAGAGCTCAAAGCAGTAGTCAAATATTATAATATTGAGTGAATAACTAAGTTCCCGCTGTTTTGCAAAAGATGGGAACACTAGTATTGAATTGCATCCTTGTAACGATAATCATTTTAAAGCTTTATCAATTCCTTTTAAAAATATGTATGTGTCATTTTGTTGCAGTGTAAACATCATACTTTTTTCGTAATCTAACTATTTGGTTTGTTATAATTCATTTATTTTATAGATATAAACAAAACCAATCATCACAATTTGAACTTAGTTGACTTGCACTAATTTAATTAATTTGAATTAATTTAAAGATTATAAATACATTTTTGATTTATTTTCTGATTTAGGTGACTATGTCGCGGGGCTTGGCTTGCTTTAAACGACGTAAAAGCCATTCATGCTCTACAAGACGGGAGCTATGTGCCTATGCTGCTATTTGTATGTGTTCCGCCACCATATTGATCAAAAGATCTCGGTGAAGATCACTGTTGCGTATATACCATGGGACATCTACAATATTTCGTAAGACATTATTTTGAAGTTGTTGGATCAAGTGAACATTGCTCTACAGTTGGGCCCTATATGTCGAGACATTTTGCTTTGCATATTTGCTTGTAGACCATCAGCTTCTTTGATAAAGTCGCCGACCTGGCAGCCATTTCATATCCTTAAATTAGATTAAGCTCATCTCTTTTTTTGAGGACATGCTCTTTCCATCCTAATTTGGCACCCAATGTCATGCCCACTAATAAAAACATTTGAGAAGTGGTTCCGGTTTTTCAAAAGTATCGATTTTGCACCCGGAGGCAAGCCACCAATCACAATCAGCTTGGGGTAATCGACTATGAGCTATTCCAGCATAACGAAATCATCACAGAAGAACGTTATCAACAGCAATTGATGCATTTAAGCCAAGCATTGTTAAGTAATCGTTGAGCTCCCCAAATTTTGGCTATATGTTGCAAAAGTCGTCAAAGAAACTTTGTAGGTGCTTCAATGGAATATTTCCTTTCTAGTTCAGAAATGACGATTATTAAAAAGGAAAAATTTAAAGAGTATTGTCCTAGTCTATGCCTTTCTGTTTAAAATTGAAATCGTTTTTGTTAAACAAAAACATCCATGATGAAGTGATTGAAAAAAATAAAAACCTCTTTTTTTCAACTTTAACACAACAAAAAATAGTTTTGTCATGTAGCTCATGCTTTACTGCGCTTAAGCTGTTGGCTGGGTCTTTAGAAATTATGCATATTGTTAAATTAAAAGAAAACTGTGTAAAAGATAATGAATGCATAAAATAGCTTTGTATTAAATCCATATTCAGCATATTCAAGTTTTTAACAAAGGTACAGATGTTATCCAGAGCCAATAACAATAATCATATTTGAAGTTCTTTGCTATAAAAGTGGATAAAATTCATATTTTGGAATAGTTACAACCGCAACAGCTACACAACAAGGCAACCATGCAAATCTTTACTCTGTGTGCACTTTTCGTCCTTGGACTTTGCAGCATTGCCATGGCACAACGGTGCCCGTCCGTCTGTACAACGGAAATACGTAGGGTGTGCGGCAGCACAGGACCCCCACGTCGCCAAATTACCTGTACCTTCAACAATGAATGCGTAATGAGGCGTAACGGCTGTCTCACTAGACGACGTAAGTTCACAATGATAAACAAAAAACTGATTTTCATTGATTAGAATTTTCATTTTCAATAGCTTGGCGTAAGATCCACGATGGCAGATGTCGCGTTAATTCTCCTCGCTGTCCCTAAACGATGAATGTTTCTACCAATGAAAAATGTAAAAAGAATAAATTTTCGATATATGTATATATGAAATAAAATAACCTTATTAAAAATTAAACATTTAAAAAATTTTTCTGTAAAGTTAGTAAAAAACTTGAATTAAAAAAACCATATTTGCTTGAAGATAAGATGCTTTATTATAAACTAATTAAATTGGCTTTATTGGAAATTGAACTTTATCCGTTTGCGAGTTATAAATAC